>PVJS01012621.1:0-43528 GCA_004027185.1 Glis glis | reverse complement strand
CCTGGGATGAACCCAACTTGGTCATGATGTATGATTTTCGTGATGTGGTTTTGAATGCGCGTTGCTAGTATTTTGTTTAGAAGTTTTGCATCTAAGTTCATCAACGATATAGGTCTGTAGTTTTCTTTTCTTGAGCTGTCTTTGTTTGGTTTTGGTATTAGTGTGATGTTGGCTTCATAGAATGTGTTTGGGAGAGTCCCTTTTCTTTCCATTTCACGGAATAGATTGAGGAGTATTGGAATTAGTTCTTCTGTAAAGGTTTTATAAAATTCACCTGGGAAACCATCTGGACCTGGGCTTTTCTTTGATGGTAGGCTCTTTATTCCTGCTTCAATCTCTTTAATTGCTATTGGTCGATTTAAATTTTCTGTATCTTCTTGATTCAACTTAGGAAGTTTGTACGTGTCTACAAATTTGTCAATTTCTTCTAGATTTTCCATTTTGTTGGAGTATAGTTTTTCAAAGTAGTTTCTGATTATCCTCTGGATTTCCGTGCTGTTGGTGGTAATATCACCTTTTTCATCTCTTATTTTAGTAATTTGGGTTGATTCTCTCTTTCTTTTGGTTAGGTTGGTTTACCTATCTTGTTTATTTTTTCAAGGAATCAGCTTTTGGATTTGTTGATTTTTTGTATTTTTTTTATCCTCTACTTAGTTGATTTCTGCTCTGATTTGAATAATTTCCTGTCTTCTACTAGCTTTGGGGCTAGACTGTTCTGTTTTTCAAGGGCTTTGAGGTGTGTCATTAGGTTATTTATTTGGTGATTTTCTGTTCTTCTTATGTGGGCACTCAGTGCTATGAATTTTCCTCTTAATACTGCCTTCAGGGTGTCCCAGAGATTTTGATATGTTGTTTCTCTGTTTTCGTTTGTTTCTAGGAATTTCTTAATTTCTCCCCTTATTTCTTCTTTTACCCATTCCTCATTCAGCAGTGTGTTATTCAGTCTCCACGTGTTTATGAGGTTTCTCTGGGTCTTCTTATAGTTGATTTCTAGTTTCATTCCACTAAGGTCTGAAAAGACGCAGGGGATTATGTCACATTTTTTGAACTTGCTAGTACTCACTTTGTGGCCTAGGATATGGTCTATTTTAGAGAAAGTTCCATGAGCAGCTGAAAAAAATGTGAATTCAGCTGTAGTTGGGTGGAATACTCTGTATGTGTCTACTAGGTCGATCTTGTTTATGGTGTTCCTTAAGTGTGAGGCATCTTTACTGACCTTTTGTCTTGAAGATCGATCTAGTGGTGTGAGAGGTGTGTTGAAGTCTCCCAATATTATTGTATTGAGATCTATGTGTGATTTAATGTTGCGAAGAGTTTCTTTTGTGAAAGTGGTTGCACCTATGTTTGCGGCATAAATGTTGGCTATTGTTATATCCTCTTGCTGGATTGTTCCTTTTACCAGTAAGAAATGACCTTCTCTGTCTCTTCTGATAAGTTTAGGTTTGAAGTCTAATTTGTCTGATATCATAATTGTTACTCCTGCTTGTTTTCGAGTTCTGTTAGCATAGATTACCTTGCTCCACCCCTTCACCTTTAGTTTGTGCGCATCTTTACTTGTAAGTTGTTTTTCTTGCAAGCAGCATATAGATAGATTGTAATTTTTAATCCATTTTGCCACCTTATGTCTTTTAATTGGGGAATTGAGGCCATTTATATTCAGCGTGATTATTGAGAAATGGGTTTTCATTCCTAACATTTTGAAATTTAATTTCTGTTTGAGGTAGTGTTTGTTCTTTGCCTAGTTGTTTGTTTGATGGAAATCACTGTTTCTCTGGTTCTGGCGTTTCTTTATTATTTCTTCTTTGTAATTAATCTCTTTGAGCATTTTCTCTAGTGCTGGTTTGGAAGACATAAAGTCTTTCAGCTTCTGTTTGTCATGGAAGGGTTTTATTTCTCCATCAAATTTGATAGATATCTTTCCTGGGTAGACAAATCTTGACTGGAAGTTGTTTTCTTTCAGAGTTTGGAATATGTCGCTCCAGGCCTTCCTGGCTTTCATGACTTGGTTTGGAAGGTCAGGAGTGATTCTTATTGGTGTGCCTCTAAATGTTACTTGCTCTTTTACTCTTGCTGCCTTTAAGATTCTCTCCTTGGCCTCTACATTAGTCAATTTCATTATTATGTGGCACGGTGAACCTCTTCTCTGATCCTGTCTATTGGGGATTCTATATGTTTCCTGTACCTGTGTATCGATCTCTCTTTCTCTGTTTGAAAAATTTTCTAATATTACTTCTCTGAAGAGATTATTGATGCCTTTAGTTTCAGCTTCTAATCCCTCTTCTATGCCTATTATTCTTAGGGTTGCTCTTTTAAGACTGACTGAGATCTCTTCAATGTCCATTTCATGCTGTTGAATTGTTTTTCCTAATTTATATACTGTGTGTTCATTTTTGGAGAGGTCATCTTCTAAGAGTGAGATTCTGTTTTCCATGTGGTCTAGTCTATTGCTGATGGTCTGTATTGATGCCTTCATTTCAATTATTGCATTTTTCACTTCCTTCAGAGCTTCTTTTTGATTCCTGTTCAGGGTGTCGGATTCTTTATTTGATCCTTCATTACTTTCAGGCTCTCTCTGAATTCTTTTCGGAAATCCTGTATCATTTCCTTTATTGAAGTTCTGACTTGTCCTTCTGGCAATCTTTGCACTTCTGAGTTGGTAGGTTCTGTTGTTGTGGGATTGTGGGGGCTCATTGTTTCTTTGCTATTCTTCCTTTTCATGATTTCGGGTTTCTTATGTTTATACCTTTGTTGCTTTTGGTAGCTCTCTCTCTCTCACTCTGTAGGTATCTTATGTCTAATCCCTCTCCGTTTATAGTTTCTTATCCTGGAGGTAGATAGTTGCTACTAGGTGAGCCTTAAAGGTGAATAGCCTTTACTGAATGGTTATTCTCACTTGCTCGGTATAATGTCCATTTGCAGGCCCAATTCTTGATCTCCTTCAGTGATTCGGACCCTTGCCTGGTGCCTCTCACTACCTGTGCAAGTGACCAGTGCCACTATTGCCCTTCTCACTGCAAGCATGGGTCTCCGCGGTCTCCACTTGGGCTGTCCCTATGTCTCTTTCTGTCTACACCTATGGCAGGTGTCACCAGCAGGGGGCCCCGGGCTTGTGTCTCTCTTTGCCTACAGAAGCAGCGGGTGTTGCTTTGCCCTGATTCTGTGCAAACACGGAACTCCACGTTTTCCACAGAGAGGGCTGGTTTAGTCCAATTTTCCCCAGGCACCACAGCTGTATGTCCTGTGGCGATCCCCAGGGACTCTATAAGGGTGCTGCAACCTGCGGGTTGCAAGTCTGTCCCACCCAAATGTCGCCAGGGACTGTCTGCTTATCCACATGTCTACCGCATCCCACAGCAGACCCCACTCCCGCCTCCGCCGGGGCAATCTGCACCGTCTCAGACCCCGCGAGTCCCTGTGGCCGCGCTGGGTGGTCTCCCCCTGGGGGTGCTTGTTGACTTATGGTCTCGTTGAGTGCTGCTCTTAATCTCTGCAGGGTAGGGGGGCTCAGTCACTGCTGCAAGTTCTGGTCAGGCCTCCGGACCCTGGGGACTCTGCCGAGCATGGGTTGAACTGCTGCATGCACCTGTTGCTGATGCTCTGCAGTGCTGGTTTTACAACAGGTCCCTGGCTTCTTTGTTGGTGGCCTACAGAAGCCACAATGCCGGTTGCTGTCGGCGTGATCTGACCAAGATGGCACCGTTGACACTTCTGCCGTCGCGGCAGTTCGGGTCTGTCTGTGTGGCGCGTGGAGCAAGTCACTGCTCGCCTTCACTGCTGTGATTCTGCAGCTGCTGAATTCACAGCAGGTCGCCAGCATCTCCGTTGGTCTTGTGTGGAAGCCACAATGCTGGTAGCCACCGGTAAAGTCCTGCCAAGATGGCGTTGCTGCAGCCGCTGTCGCCGCTGCTGTTTGGTCTCTTAAGTGTGGAGCGAGCCGCTGCTTGCTTTCATCTCTGCTGACCTGCACCTGCTGAAATCACAACAAGTCTCTGGCTTCTCTGCTGGCAGCATGTGGAAGCTGCAATGCCGGTAGCGGCCGGCGCGGTCCGGCCAAGATGGCACCGCTGCGGTCCCTTAGGTAAGGCGCTTGGAGCTTTTTACTTTCCTCTGTTTTGTCTTCTGGCTTTGATTCTATCACGTTTCAAACTTTCCGTTGTTTACTTCAAATTTTTGTTGCTTGTCTTCTCCTGTGGAGAGGTTGCTTTCACAGCAATTGAGATCCAAGTCTCAGAGAGATCGTAGCGTGGTATCTCCCTTGGTCGCCATCTTGGATCCTTTTTTTTATTCTTTCTTTTGAAACAGGGTCCTTGCGAGTGTTTTTAACATATTGCATTTGCTCACTTACCTCAATGTCTCACTCCCTTAAAATAATCAGAAATTTGTGGAAGAAGAAAAGGTTAATTTGCTTTTCCCAGTAATTAATTTGGGCTGACTTTGGAAGGTAGTGCCATAAAAATGGATTGGTTTATTCAATTCAGCGGAAAAGAAAAAAAATCAGTTATAGTAATTGACCTAAGACTTATGTTTTCAAATGTAAACCTGTAATAATTGTTTAGATGTCAGTCCTGAGTTAATTAAGATTCCCTATTGGCACAAACATTTTAAAAGGGAAGAAATGCTTCTCAGATAAGGTTTTGTTTTTGAGTAGGTTCATGATCTTTAACATTTTCTCTTATACAAATATAGTCATCCCTTGGTGTCTGCAGGGAGAGTGACTCAGTACCCCTGAAGATACCCAAATCTGTGGATGCTTAAGTCCCTTATATAAAAGGATACAGTATTTGCATAGAACCTATGCACATCCTCCTGTATACTATAGCTCATCTCTAGGTTACTTATAATATAGAATACAATGTAAATGCAAAGCAGTTGTTAACTGTACTGTTTAGAGAATTATGACAACAAAATGGGCATCCCTGTTCAGTACAGATGTAATTTTTTCCCAAATATTTTTGATCTGAGGTTGGTTGAATCTATGAATGTTGCCCAGCACATAGCTGGGATTCAAAATTGCATTTCTCTGGTTCCTAATAGCTTTGAGCATCTCATTTTGAACGATTTGCCTTTTGAGTTTTCTCTCCTTAAGCAGCCTTCCACCCCCTTTGTCTGTTTTCCTACTGGAAAACAGCTCCTCTTATTATTCCTTAGGTATTGTGGATATCCATTTTTTGTTGTTGTTGGATTTAGACATTGCAGTGTCGTCTCCTGTCTGTTATCTGCCTGCTCATTTGTCCACTGTGTCATCCGTGGGACATAAATCCTTCAGGTCAGTACAGACAGCCTCACCAATTAGTGTTCGTGTTTTGTTTTTCGGTTTGTGCTTCTGAGGTTTTATTTAAGAAGTTTCCCCCATCTCCAGGATACAAACACAAGTTCCTCAATTAACTTCATTGCTTCCCTTTTCAGTTAATTCCTTAAATCCTTGGAATCCACTTTTGCGTGTGATGTTGCGTAAGGATTTAGTTTTACATCTGTCCCTATAGAGCCAGGTTTCCCAATGCCACAGAGCAAGAAGCTACCTTGATTTACAATGTTCCCATTTAGTGATTATCCCCGGACTTAGTACAGAAGTCTGTACCTAAGTTCTCTCTTTGGATACATTGGACCCTGGTGTATTTTTGAGCCAAAATTCTTTCTTTCTTCCCTTCTTTTCTTTTCTTTTTCTTTCCCTTCCCTTCCCTTCCTTTCCTTGCCCCTTCTTTCTCCTTCCTTCCTTCCTTTTTCCCTCCCCTCCCTCCCTCCCTCCCTCCCTCCCTCCTTTCTTCCTCCCTCCTTCCTTCCTTCCTCCCTCCTTCCCTCCCTCCCTCCCTCCCTCCCTTCCTTCCTTCCTTTGGATTGAACCCAGGGAAATTCTACTTCTGAGCCACACCCCCCAGCCCTTTTTATTTTGAAACAGGGTCTTACTAAGTTGCAGAGGGTGGTTAAGGCTGACCCCAAACCTGTGATCCTCCTGTTTCAGCCTCTCAAGTATTGGTATTATAGGCATGTGCCACCATGCCTGGCCTATTTTGATTACTTTAATATTAGTCTGGTCTCATGTCAGTTATAGCTTTTATATTTTTTCTAGGAATTTATTAGATTTTCAAATGTGTTTGGTTCACAACGCTTTATCATCTTTTTCATCCCTACCCCATCGATCTCCGTGTGTTTTGATGTAGAGAGGGCAGAGAGGCCCCACTGCAGACGCTTGGCTGGGACCCCTGGCTGGGGTTTGGTTGATGGTGGCTGTAGGCGTGGCTGGTCTCTTCCAGCCCGGGACCAGTAGCGCTTGGTGCTGCTGTTTCAGATCCCTGACCCCAGCACCAGGGGTGAACAGGAATGTGCTCCAGGCCTTCCTAACGCTTTCTTCTGCTTCTGGGCCAGAGCATGGCTACTTCATGCACATGGTGGTGCTGGGCTGGGAGGAGGGTGGCATCCTCCTAGGCTGTGCTTCTTGGCTTCTCACACAGGTGCTCTTCATGCAACCAGAGACTTCAAGGAGATTCTTGCTTCTTCTCTCTCAGGCTTTGTGCATTAAGTGGCTACAGGAGCAGCCCCAGGATTTCCAAGTTTGAGAGACTCAGATCATAAACAATCTTGTTGGAAGGAGGGGCTAGAGATTTACTGGGTATTAAAGCCACTCCATCTGCGACCATCCAGGACGGCTCATGTCCACCTTTACTCCATCGCTCTGCCTGAATGCATCTCGGGCCATGTGTGGGCTCGGATTCCTTTTGGATGGAGACTGTAACGTTCACAATGGAGACAGGGCTTCTGGAGAAAAACAGTTGGAAGTTTGGCCGATTCATCAGCGTGTTAATTAGATGACTTTCAGCAAGCTACTTAACCACTTCTAGTCTCCTCACCTGCAAGACGGGACGATGATTGTCCTCTCACAGGCTTTGAGAGATTTTTCAGTCAGGGGCCTGCAGGAAACAGAGATCCACAGGTGACTGAGGAGAATAAACAAAGTGAGAAGTGTGGGCAGGGACAAGGAGACAAATGGGGGATACTGAGGCACCAGAGACTGGTGGCTGCAGGCTTAGGCCTGCAGGAAGTCATTACCACCCACAGAGTTGCGAAGCCGGAGCTGGGGCACAGAGATGCAGCCACCAGCAGGTTCTCTGGTAAAAAGGTTGGCAAAGGGGAAGAAATAGCCCCTCATCCTCCTACCTCCTGATGGCACCTCCCATTGGCCAACCCCTATCAGAAGCCAGAGGACAGGGTCTTCAGTCCTTAAGGGGGAGCCTCTGGTGTGCGTATAGGGGCAAGAGGGCTGGGGCGCACGGGGTGCACACAGACTAGTCAACACAGAGGTGAAATGTCATCCCTTCTGTAAATAACCCCGCACATAGTAGGTGAACAAGAAATGCTGGATCTCCTGAGATGCCTGGAAGGCTCTGCTGTGCTGAGTTCAGTGTTTCTGTTGGGATGGTTTCTTAACAACTCTCATAACAACAACGTGTTGTTTATGAATGGAAGTGCTCATGCCCAAGAAAGTTAATCGAAAATGAAATAGAAGAGTAGAGGCAATGGCGAGGAGAGGGGCTGAATAGCAAGGGGGACCCAGGAACTAAGAATAAGGCTTGTCGAAAGATGCCGGATCTACAGGGCATGGGAGTAAGAACAAACACACTGAAGATTAAATATGAAATGGGTAATTATGTAGTAATGAGACTGAGGACATTACAAAGGACACTTCCATTTAAACCACCACATCTCAACATGGTAATGAGCGGGAAAACCCTCCAGCTTCGTAATTATAATCATAGTTGCCATAACAACTCGGTATCTCTCCCTGTGCATCCATCTCCAGACTATATTTTTAGAAATGGCTATGCTTGAGTATGTATTTTTTCTTTATATAGCAGCTAATTTTTCAAATTACTGATCTTTCCAAAAAATCCATTTTCGTTCTCTCTCTGAAAGTGTAAAAGCCTCAGGGATAATTAGGGAAATGAGCAGGTGTGAAAGTCCGTTAAGAAAGACGCTCTAAAAGTATAGATGTCTTGACAATATTTGTTTCAACAGAACGTTCTGTGGACCTGTGCATACTCTTGCTCCTTGTCAAGCAGCTTGCCATAAATCTCCTCTGTGGGGCTCATAAATATTTGAACAATTATTAGCTGCGGACGGTGCTTGAAGATTATTTGACAAGTGTGGATTTATGTTGTAGAACAGAAATTGGCTTAGCAGTATGCCCAGTCTAAGGGCCGAATGAACAAACACTGGCTTACCTTGCTTCACGGAAATGCATCAACAGATTCTCAAGTGCCACAGACAATGGCCTGCCTTTCATGAACACTCTTCTGAGAACTCAGAAACCAAGAGGGATCTGAGCTGCCATTTTGGTTTCCCTCTTTGCCTAGCTGCTGCCTCCAGCTGGAGGGTCTGGTTTTATAGCATGGCTATCATCGTCAAAGAATAGTCAGCACTTTACCAAGCTCTACTTAGACTCTCTGGAGCTGGGCGTGGTGGCGCACGCTTGTAATCCCAGTACTTGGGAGGTGGAGACCGGAGGATCCGGGTTCGCGGCCAGCCTCAGCTACTTAGTGAGGCCCTCCGCAACTTCGTGAGATCCGGTTTCAAAATAAAGTATAAAAAATAGGGCCGGGGGTGTAGCGCGGAGGTAGAACGCCCCTGGGTTCAATCCCCGGTACCGCAAAAAAAAAAAAAAAAAAAATAGACTCTCTGGAGATGTATGCAGTCCTTCGGTTAGAGTCCCAGACTGAAGTTAAATAGAGACATTTTTGAGAGCAGAAAGTCAAAGAGAGAATTGACGGTGCCACGAAACACCCTAGCCAGGGTTAGTCAGGCAACAAAGACTTACTGACGAGCTTCTTTCTCGTACTCTGCTGGTTTCTGAGGAGGGTATAAAATTAACAGATTATAATAATCATTATTTTAAAAAGAGTTTATAAATGCTGTGCTGGAGGCCATAGGGGTATGCCTTACCATCGCTGCCCCCTGGGGAGTGGAGAGAACTCAATGGGCTGAGTAGGTGAGTCTGGGCTCTCAGGAAGGGTTGGATTCAAGTGGGTTCTTCAGCAGGGGAATGACATTATACATGGAGAGTAGCTGAGAGCCACAAATGCAGGGTGGATTGCAAGGCAGAGAGGAGGAAGCGGGGAGATCCCCCTAGCAAATGTTTCAATAATCTGCCCTGGGGCTCTGAACGATGAACTAAAAGACTGGCAGAGGGAACCAAGGAAGAGGTGAGTTAGTCCCTGGACTTTCTGATATGTTATCTATAGCAGGAGCTAGAGAAGGAGAGATGGGACAAAGGTGACTTGGGAAGGCCTCCTCTGGGAATCAAAAGAATGCAGTGACCCTCCTGGGCAGCCAGCAGGAGTTGGGAGGCAGGAAGAGGCTTGGAGACCACAGGAGTGAGCTCAGCGTTGCCACCCTAGCTCGCTCCACTTCCTGGACTCTGATTATGCCCTTCAAATTCCCAGGCGAGCAGCCCCAGAGAGAAGGGGTGTAGACGGAGGGCCTCCAGGAAGTGCTGAAGGCTGCAGTCCTGGCAGAAGCCGCATCATGCAATCAATTCTTACTCTGTTTGTTCGGCTTGCTTTAATTATGTGTCTCTCCAGGGAAAACAAACAAGCGATCACTAACAGGGGGCATAGTGTGGCAGGATTCCAGGGCTGCGCTGAGAGTCATGTCTGGGTGGGACGTTCTCTGGATACGTCAGACACTGCGGTGCAGATTTATGTTCTGCTGTTTACCCGAGAGGTGCCAGGGAGGAAGTGACATGTTTTCAGAACTCATGGATTGGGGGCTACCAAGGTGCATTCAGCCTGACGCTAACTACTGGATCAATCGGGGGTTAGTAGTCCTGACCATCTTTAGTTTGCCGTGTGTCCTGGGGTGAGTCTGCACACCAGCCTCCTCTGTAAAATGCAAGAAAGGGGAGAATTCATTTTTCTTTTCAATTCTGTCAGAATTGCTAGAGGAGTTTCACAGACATGCGAGTGTTGAGCCCACCCTTTGGGAAGTCCTGTAGGTTGGGGGCACTGGTGTCTGTCTGTATAGTGTGTGTGTGTGTGTGTGTGTGTGTGTGTGTGTGTGTGTGGTGCTGGGGATTGAACCCAGGGGCATCCTACCTCTGAGCTACACCCCAGCCCTATTTGTATTTGGAAACAGGGTCTAGCTAAGTTGTTGACAGCCTTCCTAAGTTGCTGAGGCTGGCTTCAAACCTGCGATCCTTTTGTCTCAGCCTCTCAAGTACTGGGATTCCAGGTGTGCACCACCACACCCGGCCTGTCTGTATGTTCAGCAAGCTCAGGGGCTCGGGTGAGGTGGTGCAGGCCACATGCCTGGCCTGAGCAATGTGGGCAGCCCCTTCTGGCCAGGCTGCCAGGTGGGCCTCTTGCTAGACTTCCTCCTGCTAGCTGAGACTGCCGGGTGTGTGGCTCGCTGGCTTTGGAAGCCTCTGCGCTGACCTGTTCTGTTGTCTGGAATAGCCTGGCTTCAGATAAAACAGCCCCTGTGAGTGAGCTCTGGGGACACATTGCAGAGAAGAAGGGGTGGGACCCAGCCCCAGCCCATCCCAGGCCTGCTGGGAGCACAGTGGGAGGGGAAACGGTCCTCCCTCCCCTTTCACTCTGGAAACCTCTGCTGCCTCTGGGTTCTGGAATGTCCTGGGGGTTTGACAGCCAGGTTCAAGGCTCCCTGGTCCTACCCAAACAGGCCCTGCCGCAGCCTGCAGCCTCCCTCTGGACGTTCTTCTTTGTTCTTCAACCCGGGAGCCCAGAAGACTGGCCCCAAGGACTTGCCTGGTTGGGTGGCTCAGGGGGAGAGATTGTGGGAAAATGAGATGCCAAGGGAGGGGGTGGAGAGTGGCAAGTGTCCTGGCCCCCACTCTGCCAACTGTGGGGGCTCAGAAGTGTGACATGGAGAGGCCTTGCTCTGGTGCCCGGGTTCTGCTCAGTGCCATCCTGGGATCATATCACAGACCCGAAGGAACTGGGAGGCGAGAGCCCAACCCAGAGCATGAGGGTCAGCCTGTCGCCGTGGCAGGCATCAAAGACATCGATATCTGAATCCCTAGAACCTTCAGATAAGTCAGGCTCCATGGCAACATAGACGGAGCAGGTGGGTTAAGGTCTCTGCCTCTGGAGCAGGTGGATTAAGGTCTCCGCCTCTGGAATGGGGGTTGTTCTGGGTTACTGAGTGCCCCCCTCTAATCGCATGAGCCCTTAAAAGTGGAAAAATGTCTCCAGCTGCAAGGAGAAAAGATGTGGCAGAAGGGGAGATGGGAGCTGTGGGGTGGACGAGCCATGTCAGTACTGGCTCTGAGATACAGGGCCCATGGGGAGGACCAGAGACAGGCCTGCAGGAACCGCGGAGTGCATAAGAGGAGACACGGGAGGTCAGCAGCAGGGTGGTCTGGCCCCTGCTGATAGCCAGCAGCAGACCAGACCCAAGCCCTGCAACTGCTTGGAACCAACTGACTGGCTGGCTTCAGCCATACCCTGGTGGGTGTGAGTCTCCCCAGAGCTCTTTGGGGGAACCTCAGCCCTGCCTGCACCTTGACTTTAGCCTGGTGGCACCGGAGTTAGGCTTCTAACTCGCACAGCTGCAAGGAAATAGGTTTTTTTTTTGTGGTACCGGGGATTGAACCCAGGGGTGTTCTACCTCCGCGCTACACCCCCGGCCCTATTTTTTTATACTTTATTTTGAAACCGGGTCTCACGAAGTTGCGGAGGGCCTCACTAAGGAGAGAGAGAGAGAGAGAGAGAGAGAGAGAGAGAGACAGGGAGAGAGAGAGAGAGAGAGAGAGAGAGAACGAGCTGAGGCTGGCCGTGAACCTGGATCCTCCGGTCTCCGCCTCCCAAAGTACTGGGATTACAAGTGTGCACCACCACGCCCGGCAGGTAGGTGTTTGAAGCCACTAAATTTGTTATTATTAGTTACAAGAGCAATAGAAAAATCAAAGCAGTTCTTGGCTCCCCAACATTCCAGCCTGCAGAGTAGAAGCCACAGAGCTATGAGTCCTGCTCCACATAAGAACAAACAAACAAACAAACAAAAAAACGACCCAAAGTTGTCCCAGGGTGGGAGGCATTTCTCCAAGGGAGGGCCTTCAAGGCAAGCAGGCTCTCTGGACTAACCAAATGACCCCAAGGATGGTGGCCCTTGGGGTGACTCTGTTGCAGAATCACACTCTGGGATGGGAGGGCACAGGTGTCTTCCAGGGCCATGCTGGGAGAGAACTTTATCCACAGAACACAGGGACCTCTGGAATTCCTTGTTCACAGTTCCTGAGCCAGGATCCTGGTGGGCGGGAATGAGTTCTGGTGTGGGCCTGGAGGCTGGGAGGCTGGGAGGCCAGATGGCCAGACCTCGAAACATTTGCATTAGCACCCTGGGCCGGTCTATGCTCTGCGGTGACATTTCTCCACCTGTAAAAGGAAGGAATGTAGGGACGGCCTCCAAGTTTCCTTCTAGGGGCACTCCCGAGTCTCTGGGGAAGGGGCGCCCAGCGGGGAAAGAGAGGGTTGAGAGCGTCCGAGGTGGAGGGGCTCCTACACACCTGCCTGCGGGCCGGCGCGGTCGGGTCGGCGGGACCCAGGGAAGGAGGGAGGGCGGGCCGAGCCCCTGCGCCCGCCCCGCGCCGGCCCAGCCCAGCCCCGCCCGCGGGCCGTCACACCCCTGCTGCCGCGGTGCCCGCGCCCCTGCCCCGCGCCTCCGCCGCAGCCCGCCCGGCGCTCCCGGTGCCCCGACCCTGCCCAAGGCGCGGGCGGAGCGGGCATGGCCTCCGCGCTGGCCCTGGCACTCCTGGCGGTGGCCCTGGCTGGGGCGGGAGCCCAGGGCACAGCCCTCGAGGACCCCGACTACTACGTGCAGGAGCTCTGGAGCCGGGAGCCCCAGCCCGAGCCCTTCGCGCCGCCGCTGCCCGAGGGCGCCGGGGAGGAGGAGCGGGAGCCACCGGAGCCCAGGCCGCCCAAGAGGGCCACCAAGCCCAAGAAAGCTCCCAAGAGGGGGAAGGTAGTGGCAGAGTCGCCGCCGGCTCCATCAGGTAACTTTCCGTGCTGGGCGGCCCGAGGGTCGCCCGTCATCGCTCGCCTCGAGGGGGCAGCTGGCTTTGGATTTCTGTCGGGGCGAGGGAGCCAGCCAGCCTCCCCGTGGTGCCCGCCTCCCCAGGGACTGCGTCTGCACCTCCCGCGGCCTCTGGGCTGAGCCGCTCATTCCGGCTCTGTCCCCTCAGGTGGAGACAGAGCTGGCCCCTCCTGCCCCTGGCTTGACCCTCCCTGGACACCTTTGTGTCCTTTCAGCTAGACACGTCTTCCTGCTCTGCCCACTTCTCCAGGCTTCGCAGGCTGCCGTTTTCGTTTTCTTGAGAGTGAATTTCCCATTTGGCCACGTGAAGGGCTGGCCTGTTTTGGCAGACCGCCTCTGTGGAATGCTCTGCCAGTGAGCCCTTACCCAGCCAGTGTCCCCTCTCAGTCCCTCCCTCCTGTTGTCAGTGGGTCCCTTTAATCCTCTGTGGAGCTGGGGTTAAATATGCAGCTCTGGGCCCAGTGCAACTCAGGCTCCCATGCCCCGGGCTCACCCGTGGTGGCCCCTGCAGCCACCTCTCTGCCTGGGTGGAGAGGGCTGGCTGCAGGAGACCAGGAAAACTCCGTGGTGACTGGCAGCCTGGGGTGCCCGCTCTCCATCCCTCCCTCACACCCTTCTCAGATGCATCCTCAGTTCCTGCCAGGCGTGTCTGGGAGAGAGGACTTCCGCTTGGTTTACTGCACTAACCTTGTGAAGTGGGACTTTCTCTTAATTGTTCCAAATGTCTTTGCTGAGTTGCAAAGGCCGCAGTCTTAGTTAGCCATGGGAGGCCAGCAGGATTGTGGCCTAATTCTCCTGCCTTGCAGTAGCCTTCCCTGCAATCACCCAAGTGCCAGGGACGCTGTGAACGAGCTCAGGATAGAAGAAGACTTTTGCTTGGTTCAGCTGCACATGAAAGTCAGCAGCGAGGGTGGCAGGGGAGTGGTGGAGGTGGAGACACTCTTGAAAGGGTAGCCCGGTCTGAACACCCCCTTTGCACATCATGAGGCCCTGCCATGTTTCACAGGCAGTTGTGTGAGTCGCATGTCCCTGACCAGAACCGTCCAGACTTTCCAGGGAGTTATAAAAATTAAGACAAGCAAAAGCTATGGTGGCTGATTACAGAAGAGCAGTGGGAAGAGACACTCATTTGTAGAATGTCAACAGCGACTAGGAGCTTCATGTGCACCTATCTCATTTAGTCTCTCTGCGGTGCTGGGGGGGCGGGCGGGTGTTCTTGCTTTGTGGCTGATAAGGAACCTGAAAGTAACTTGTTCAGTGGTACTTAGGAGATGTGGAAGCCCTTCTCCTGTGCTGGTTACTCAAGGCCTCTTTGGTTTGGTGGTTAGAGTCAAATCCGTGTGTGTGTGTGTGTGTGTGTGTGTGTGTGTGTGTGTGTGTGTATGTTTAGGATGGTAGGGCAGGTTGAGGGGACATGTGCTATGTTCTGGTAGTCCCTGGGTGCGGTGGCAGAGGGAGGTGGAAGAAGCCAGAGATTGCTTATCAGCCAGGTCTAGGGCTCGCCAACTCGGGGACCTGGGGACCCTGGCTCTGCTTCCTGACTCTCAGTTTCTTGGCCGGCCCATAGGAAGAGTAGCACCTGCTATTGTGCCTGACTGTCCATTGCTGCGAATGCGTTTCAGCAGCAGCTCACAGTGTCCCTGCAACTTGCAGTTGTGCTCAGCCTCCCGTGAGCCCTGCATTCATTCCATAGATGGTCACTGAGGACCAGTTCAGCACCAGGTACAAAGACAGCCTGGTCCCTGGCCTCATGGACCTCATAGAAGTTGGGAGACTTTGAAGAAATAGCAGGTGTGCTGAGAGTTGCACAGAAATGTGGGGTGTCAAAGAAATAAATGGGGGGGGGCATGGGCAATGCTTCCCCAGGGAGGTGATGTTTAAGGCCTGCCTAGTGAGCCGACTTTATTGTTTGGGGACTCTTACTAGTGACCAGTCATTACTCCTGAGACAGCTCCTCTTTCCCCCTGCAGACAAAAACTGCTCAGATAGTCACAGCCTGCCCTCAGCAGTGTCCACCAGCTAATGTGTCTGTGGACTCAGCTATCACAATGGGGAGGTGGCTCTCCTTCGTACTCTGAGCATCAGCATTTGCTGGCCTTGGAGTGGGATGTCTGAAGGAGAAGTCAGGGTGCAATCTGATTTGGAAGAAAAAGGCCATTTACTTTTGGAAAGGATCTTGCAGCTATAGATTGATTGCAGGGCGGGAAGCTGTTTATTCTTGTCCAATAGCCGGCCTCTGCTCCTGCAGGAAGTGAGTCTCTGGCCTCCACCTGGATCCCATCCCCAAAAAGGAACTAGGTCCTGGGAAATTCCAGAGGCTTGCAGGAGGCCTGCCGGGGGAGCTGCTTCCAAGCTTTCTGCTCTTTTAGCCTTCTTTCTCATGAATTACATGGGGCCTTTTAGAGCTCTTCCTAACCAGTCCCATCTCCTCCTAGCCAGTCAAGTGTGACATTTATCTCATGCTTTTAACTAACACCACGGGTGTGTGTGTGTGTGGGGGGTCACTAAGAACCTTCCACCTGGACCTCAAGTAGTGGAAGAGACTGAAGAATGACTCAGGGGAGTCAGTTAGTTTTGTGCAGCTGAACCGTAAGGGGAGCAACGATTGTTTCCATGTTCAGTGGTGGCTTGATAGGGTTACTGCTCATGATGTAGTAGAAGCATTCATCTCTTCAGTGGACTGCTGCGCAAGCAGGCTGTCATTTTGTCATTTTATCTTAGGAAGGCACTTGCAGGGAGCCTGGCCTGGGATGTTAAATGTGAACTTCTGGAATTTGCTTCGCTGGTTGGATGTTACATGCCAGGTGTGAGGCACTGGCTGGGCACTGAGGTGGGAGCGAGGGGCTAGGCTGAGAGATGAATAAGATATAAAGGCTGATTTAAAAGTCTATCATGTGCTTCATCTTTCTAGCTGATAAAATGGTTTCTTTTTCTTTTTCTTTTTGGCACTGGGGATTGAACCCAGGGACATTCTACCTCCGAGCTACACTCCCAGCCCTATTTTTTATTCTTTCTTTATTTTTTTTATATACCACATTTTCTTTTTTTTCAGTTTTCTTTTTTATGTTCATTTGTTGGTGCATTGTAATTATACATTTTGATATATGTCGGGGTATGAACATCATACATGCACACATTGCACATTTAGCCCTCCCTCCAATCCCTCCCTATTCCCTTCCCCTTCCCTCCCCTTCATGCTCCGGATAGTGATTGAGTGTCTCACTAAATTGTGGAGGGCCTCACTAAGTAGCTGAGACTGGCCGCGAACCTTCAATCCTCCTATCTCAGCCTCCCAAGTACTGGGATTACAAGTGTGTGCCACCATGCCTGGCTGATAAAATGGCTTCTAAGTATACCCTTGCAAGAGTAATTTTTGGGCTCAAGGGAAAATAAGCTGTAGAAGGGAGTTTGTCTACATCTTGGAGAGGGTTGATGTGAGCGACCAAGTGCACTAGGGATTTGGTCTTGGTACGGGTTTTGGCTTTGGCCCTTGGTCGCTGCAGAAGTGTCCCATGGAAGACATGCTGACATCTGCGTGGGCGATTTGGAGAACTGAATCCTTTGGTTAATTGAGGGTATAGGTAGAGCATCCCTAATACAAAAATCGGAATCCTAACGTGCTCCAAAATCCGAAACCTTTTGAGCACCAGCGTGAGGCCACCAGTGGAAACTTTTACACCATGGAACTTTGTTTCATATACAAAATTATTAAAAATATTGTAAAAATCACCTTCAAGCTGGGCATATAAGATGTATAGGAAACAAATAAATTTCATGTTTAGACTTGAGTCCCATTCCCAAGCTATCTCCTTATGTAGATGCAAATATTCCAAAATTTTACACTTCAGGTCCCAAGCATTTGGGATAAGAGATATTCCACCTCTATTGTCTTTTCCATGAAGGGTTGAAAAATTTCAGAAAAGTAGAGCCCTGATATGCTGAGTGGAATGGAATCTTTAAAGAAATTTATTTAGGTTTTTAGTCTAAAATAATTACAGATTCACAGGAAATTTCAAAAATAGCATGTACCCACCTACTCCACAGCTTCCTCCAACGATAAAGCTTAGTAACTATAGTGCAGTGTTTCTCAACCTTGGCATCTTGACATCTTGTCGGTTAACCTGCATGTACCGGTTGTGTGCATGCAAGAGCGGGTCAGTGTCCTGTGCAGGTACAGGTGGGATGTTGAGCAGCATCCCTGGCCTTGACCCACTGGATACCAGTAAAACCCTCCCTCCAGGTGTCATCACCAGAGGTGTCTCTAGACATTGCCAAATATCCCCCAGAGTTGGAGAATCACTGCTGTTACGGTGTGGAAACCAGGAAACAGACTCTTGTCAATGTTGTTAAGCAGATCACAATGTTATTGGGTTTCACTAGTTTTTGTATGTGTGCGTGCGTGTGTGCGTGCATGTGTCCATCAGGATATGGGACTGTGGAATCCTTTTTGAGGTTGCAGAGGGACTTTGATATCATAGAATTTTTGAGATCCTCCTTGTGAGCAGCAGTTCATCCCAGAATTTTAGAAATTGAACCAACCTAAGTGGTCACTGAGTGGAGGGAGAGCCCTGTCTGCTTCAGGATTCCGACAGTGCACAGCCTCCGCTCAACCCTTCCACAGGAGGGTTCTCACCACCCCAAGGCTGCCCATTCACTGGTTCAACAGGACCAATTGCTAGAATGTTCTTTCTCATACAGACTCGACAACCTGCTTCTTTCCAGTTTTGTGTATTGATCTGTTTCTAGTTGAATTCCAGTTTCCCTATCCATGCAGTGGAATGTTTTGGGGTCCAGGGAGTGAGCCTCAGGTCCTCAGTTTTTATCCCGGGATGAAGAATAACATGATGGGGCCCCCAGTGGGCATGTCAGTGAATTTTGGTGTACTGACTTTGTATGACATCTCCAAATCATGTACTTAGTTTGTGGAACAGAGCAATAAGCCATATTACTTTTAAAGGATAAAATGAGCTGGGCATGGTGATGCACGCTTGTAATCCCAGTACTTGGGAGGCTGAGATAGGAGGATCCCAGGTTGGTGGCCAGCCTCAGCTACTTAGTGAGGCCCTCCGCAACTTAGTGAGACCCTGTTTCAAAATAAAGAATAAAAAATAGGGCTGGGGATGTAGCTCGAAGGTAGAATGCCCCTGGGTTCAATCCCCAGTACTGCAAAAATAAATAAATAAATAAGAAGGATAAAATGGATCAGAGTAATAAGTCATAGTTATATAACTCACCTACCCCCTTCTACTCAGCAGTAAGAAACAAAATAATAAGCAAGAGTTTGAATAAGTGATCTGAAGTTTTTTTTCTTTCTCCTGCATTGCACCTCGGCTCAGAAGCAGGCTCGGATATGTAGCCTTGAATTTGAGTTCGTGCTTGCATGTCTGTTTGCAGTTTTCTTCGTGCACTGCTATTTGAATACATGCAAACCTGCATCATGACCATAGTCCCGAGTCCGGGGAATTTGCAGAGCTGGCTACGAGCCACGTTTGTTCGTATGTCAGTGCCCAGAACCATCCAGTTTGCATTTTGTACAGTGTTGTGTCTCTGAAGTGGGGGGACATAACCAAAGAGTTACTTGAGCACGTTTGATTGTAAACAAAGCCCTTTCTGCTGTGTGAGCTCAGCCCTTTGGCGGAATGGGCTTCACTGATCAGCTTGGCTTCGTCTCTTCCTGGCACTGCACAGTTTGGCCTTTGGATGGAAATGTCTTCTCTTGGACAAAGCTGGAGTGTGAGGATTAAGAGAATGTGTTTGTAAATATTTCAAAGTGTATTAAAAGAAAGCACCATGATGCTATTAGCACAGTTAAACAACTAACAAGCAAGACTCAACATCAGAGTTCATGCTCACTCAAAGTGTTAAATCCAAAGTGTTTGTCCAGTCAACTCCCTACAACACTCTGAGGGAAAGGACGTATTATAAAAAAACATCAGCTTTCTAAGGCGCCACCACCCTTTCCAAAACGCTTTCCAAAGTCAACTCAATGCTGGCACGTTCCCTCCTGCCTGTGTGCCCAGGGTTCCAGAAACCAGGGCTTGTGCCTGGATAATAAAGGGTGGGGGACTCTTCTAAGTTGGGGAACTGGCTTGCATGCTGTGATCCACAAAAATGGCCATCGTGTGTCCCTGTGGGCCCCAAGAGTCTGTGACTGCCAGATTTCATGGCTGTTTGTGCCTTAATGCTGGGACAAAGGTATCCTGGCCCCTGGAGGCTGGTTGTCCCTGAGGGACTGGGTAGCCTGAGCACTCGGGCTTGGCATGGCCAGCAATGACAAGCTCTGCCCTCTGTGGCCTACTCAGGTCCCTGCCACTGCAGCTATGGCTCTGGGATCATGGGACCCATGCACTGGGATTTCTTTGGCTGTCTGTGAGAAGGCTGGTGTTCCCACTTACCGGGCATCATGGTTGGCAGAGAGCACCTTCAAATACTAATTTGATACTCTGATGTCGTGGATCTGTATGGAATACCTGGTCCATGTGAGGCATGTGAGCTGGTCAGAGAGCTGGGATCAAAGTCTGGCTCTTAGGGGCATGGGTGACTTCTCCAGGCCTTGGCTCCTGACGGTGGTGTGGAGACGATAATACCCCCCACTTCCTAAGGCCTGGAGTTGGATGGGACAGTGTCCAGCCTCTTGGGCTCTGGAGGGCAGTGATGTGGCACCTCTCCCCCATTCCTGGGTCCTAGCCAGGTTGCCTCCGCAGGTCCTTTCCTCTCTGGTTCCCGCTGCCTTTCCACTGTGCTGCATGACGTCACCTCTCAGATACAGTCCTCCCCCCGGGCCTTCTTGTCTTGGGCTGTGTTCCAGGCGGAACTCAAACTGAGACGGGCAGGTACAAAGCGCCCCGCACAGTGCCCACACATGCCCGTCCGGAAGCTGCTGACTGCAGAGAGGGTGGAAGTGGTGGCCACCAAGACCCTGCGGGCCCCAGCTGACCCCACTGTCCCTCAGGCCCCAGGTCTGCTGGAGACAGACTTCTGTGTGAGAGGCTGGCCCAGAGAGGTCAGGGCTGACCAGGCTGGTTTTGCAGGGAGGACACAATGGAGATAGACAGAGAGGAGGGCTGGGGAGAGGCTGTTCGATTGATTGTTTTCCTCATTTTGTTCTGAGCCTGGTAAGAAGCACTTGGGAAATCACCCTAGTGCCTCCATGTCGGCCCCACAGCCTCCCCTCCCCGCTGGACCACAGAGGTCACCAATGACTACAAGCAAGGGCATCATTCAACTGCTGAGCCACCTCTCAGGATTCACCCTGGGACTCTTGTTTCCTCTGGGGGCCGTCTGTCCTCAGAATTGGATAGGGGCACCGGCCATTCCCTCCCCGTGCCCTGGCCCCCTTTCCTCTCATGTCCGCATGGAGCAGGGACTTCTAACCGTCGCTGCTTAGCTTTTGAGGTGCACCTGGGGAGCCTCCCCAACTCTCGAGATGTGAGGGCTCTCTGCAGGTCTGTGTGTTTGTGGTGGGTTAGAAAGCTGTGATTATTGTCTGTCCTGGGGCCTCGAGGCTCCATTTCTGGGGAGAAGCCTTGAGGCTCCATTTCTGGGGAGCTCCCGAGAACCCATTTGGTTGGTTTTTCCTCCTAATGGAAAAGAAGCAGACAAGGAAGTCAGCGTCCAGGCCAGGTCCCTCCTTCAGGGGAATGCAGAGCCATGCGGGACTGGAATTTCCTGGGGAAATGCAAAACTGCAGGAAAGCAAAGGATTTTTCAGTTTCTGGGGCTTTGCTACTGTAAGATCCTTGTATAGAGAGGGAAAAAATAGTTTTCTATTAACCTAGAAGAATTATATTTATCACCGTAGACCAGAATAGAACATGTGGCCTGCATTGGCAGTTCAGTTTGCTACTTCTAAGGAATTCTGTGTTGTCACGCGGCCCAGATGGAGATGTTGATTTGATTCTGGCTCCTTCTCTGAAGACTATTTCCACTGTACTTTCTTCTTTCATCTGTACAGACCATATGTTGCCTTTCTCGTTAGAAGAGAGGAGGGGGCTGCGGAAAGGAGGCCTGCGAGCCAGCTGGGGAAGGCTCTGACTGGATTGGCCTCCAGCTCATCACCTATGGGCTGTCAGTGACCCTGGGCAGACCTCTTCCCCACTCTGAGCCTCAGTATCCCCATCTGTAAATTTATATTTATGATTAACTTCCTGCTCTCAGTGGGCCTTCGCCAAGGTTGAATGCTACAGTCTAAGCGAGAATGTCTTGTAAATTGTGAACCATATTACACGTGTTAGCTGTTAGCAACTGGAATAGTGCTGTGTGATGTGTGGGGCTCCATGATAATGGTGATGGCTTGAATAGAGATTATCCCCTGGAAAGGCTCATGTGTTGGCAATGTAACGATATTCAGAGGTGAAATAGTTGACTCAGGGCTCTAATCTCATCGGTGGATAAGTCCAATGAAGGGTTAATACTTTGAATGGACTTACTGGGTGGTAACTTAGGCAGCGGGGTGTGACTGGAGGCGGCAGGTCACGGGGGGGGGGGGGCTGCGTCCTATCTGTCTCTTTCTGTTTTCCTGTTGCCATGAGATGAGCTGCTGTCCTTTGCTGCATGCCATGCCACCATGATATCTGCCTTGGAGTTGGCCAACTCTGGACGGTACCTCTGAGACAGTGAGCCCAAATAAACCTTTCTTCCTCTCAGTTGTTCATGTCAGGTATTTTGGCCATAGCAATGGACAATCAGACTAAAACAACATTGACTACGAACAGATAGAAGCCATCTTTTGTTCAAGGATGATGGGTCAGGCCCCTCCCCGAGCACCCCACGCACATCATTAAGTTTCTTCCTTGCAACTTCCTCTGTGGCAGGTGCTGTTGTCTTATACTAAAGAGGGAACCGAGGTAGAGAGGGAAGCAGGACTCCTGAGGACACACTGAAAATAAGACATCTTTTTGGGGAGGAGGTGACTGTCTAATAATCTGAAGTGGTTTTGTTAATTGGCACAAGCCACCAGCTTTTTGGGGTATTTTTTTTTTGCAGTACCGGGGATTGAACGCAGGGGCGTTCTACCTCCACGCTACGCCCCCGGCCCTATTTTTTATACTTTATTTTGAAACTGGGTCTCACGAAGTTGTGGAGGGCCTCACTAAGTAGAGAGAGAGAGAGAGAGAGAGAAAGAGAGAGCTGAGGCTGGCTGCGAACCTGGATCCTCCGGTCTCTGCTTCCCAAAGTACTGGGATTACAAGTGTGTGCCACCACACCCAGCCTTTTTGGGGTATTTTAATTTGCATTTTCAAGTCTCTTTAAAGTAATAGACTCTTATTCTTTTTGTACCTTTCTCCACAAACCTGCAAGGCAGACAGGGTGGGACCCCACACTGAGCCAGGCCCTCAGGCAGTCCTCCTGATCCCCACCTGTCTAGACAAAGGTGGTCAGCCCCCTGCCCACGACCTCTGTGCCATTGGCCACTACCCTCGGGGACTCTGTTCCCCACATGGTCCACCCGGACTTTTCCTGGATCCCTGGAGCTGAGCATGCTGGTTTCCCTCATTGGGGTTGGCCGTCACCTGGGCTGGCTCTCTGTGGCTTGCTCTCTATTTGACCCGGGAGGGCTCCAGGGAGGTGGCCCTGGCTGGGAGGAGACTCGCAATGCACGCTGACTTCCTGAAAGGGCTAGAATGGAACATTCTTTCCCAGAACTTTGGCTTTTTCTGCTCGTATTTTATAAACTTCTTTTTTCTTCCATAAAACCTCTTATCTTCCTACCACATCAGACTCAGCCTTGCCAACACTTGTGCTGCCAAATTTCCTAAACAACCAAGGTCTTTGCAGACCCTCTGTCAGGCTCCTAGGGAAGTGGCCGTCTCTGATGGGTACCAGCCATGACATGCCGGCCCACGGAAACAGGACTGAGGCTGAGGTGGCACTGAGTGGATGTTGATGTGACCCACACTCTGGGTCAGTCCTCCTCTAGCCATTATGAAAGCATCCATTTTCTGGCATCAGGGCCAAAAGGGGACATTTAATTTTGTGATTTTTTTCAGCTTACATAAAAAACAAAAGATATTCCCAGTGGGCATCACTCAGGACTATAACAAAAAGGAGATTTCCCTTGGGTGGCCCCAGTGTGCCTTGGCATTACTTGACCATTTAGGGTTTTCTTAATAAGAAAATAAGAAGCCTTTTTTGGGGAGGAGGTGACTGTCAGATTATTTGAAATGGTTTCATTAATTGGCAGGAGCCACAAGCCGTTTTTGGTATTTTAGCTTGTAGTCTAAAGTCTCTTTAAAAGAACACTGTTACCCCCAAGTGTCTTTCTCCACAAACCTGCCCTTCTTTCGTTTTTGTCTGTTTGGCTGTTCACTGGTTCATTCATTCATTCATCCATCACAACCTGCTTTTAGCAGACTCTGGCAATAGAGTAGTGAGCAAAGCCAGGGGCAGCCCCCGCCCTCCTGAGCAGACACGCTGCACTGCCGCTGTGGTGCTGTGCCCAGGACAGGTGTGCAGAGCTGTGGGAGCTGTGGAGGAGGCTGCTGGTGCCCCCAGGTCTCCTTCTCAGAGCACCCCAGCTCCTGGGAGCCTCCTAACCCATCCCCCAGCCACTGGAAGCCTCCTAACCCGTCCCCAGCCGCTGGGAGCCTCGCAGCCCGCTCACAGTTCTTCCCTTTCCAGCAGAAGTGCTCTTGGAAGGCTGCACCTTATCTCATGTGGGGACAACTGTATGCAGTTTGTGCTTCAGAGCTCCCAGGTGACCAGCTGAGCCCGGCTCAGGCTGAGCCCTAGCTCCTTCCATGACCTCATCCTGCTTCCCTCCCCTCGTATCCCCAGTACATCATAGGTACCCAAACTCCTGCATCAGGCTCTGCCTAGAGGCAGCCTGACCCCGGATAGATGCTGCATTAGATTTAGGTGGAGAAGTCAGGAAAGCCAGCTTAAGGAGCCGATGCCAGAGCTGAGATTGGCAAGGGGGGTTGTGGTGGAGCTAATTAGCTAGAGAGTGAAGGGGAGGGTGCTCCGGGGGGGGGGGAGGGCACATGCAAAGTTCCGACGGGAGGCAGCATGAACTGAAGGCTGCACGGGATGTTCTGCAGGTGGCCGCTCAGGCCACGAAGAGGTGGCTTTCCGGGAGTGAGGACATTTCCTGGCGCTCATGCTTCCACGGGCAACAGGGCTCAGCCACATTTCCCTGGTTGGTTCACTAAGTCCTTTCACATTATCACCCTGGGTCCCTAAGCGAGGGCCTTGGAGAGAGTTTGGTGGGAGAAGCCAGCATGGTGGAAGATGCTAGCTCTGGGGGCTGAAGTCCAGGCTTCCACCTCCAGCTCCAGCGACTATGTGTGGTGCCTCTGGGCCTCAGGGAGGGTCGGAGCATCTTGCAGTCTTATAATAGTAACGGCCTGCAGGTATGCATTGCTTTTATTACGGCTGTGTTTCATATGCTTCCTGTCCTTTGACCACGGACCCCTCAGAGTCCAAAGCACCATCCCTGCGGACAGGGGAGCAGAGCTGGAGATGCTGCTGTGCGGAGAGGGCGGTGAGCTCTCACACCCAAACCAGTGCTGACACGCGCAAGTAAAGGCATCTTTCTCCTTTTCTCTTTTTAGGTAAAAATAGCAACAGAAAAGGCAGGAGGAGCAAGAGTCCCGAGAAGGCTGCCAGCGATGACCACACCGTCCCCGCGGCCCACGAGGATGTGAGAGAGAGTGAGTGAGGCTCTTGGAGAGCCCCTGTCCTGGTTGCTCCGCCTGTCCAGGGCAGGTACAGGCCCCTGGCACCGCAGCCTGGCTGCAGATGCCCCCAGCACGGGGCCGCCATCTATTCTCAGCCCTCGTGCTGTGTGGGAGAGGACACGCACGGGGCTCATGCTCTGTGGGATCACATCACGGCTCAGCCAGGTTTTCCTGACTGGTTCACGCAAGTCCTTTCTGAATCTCCTAGAGCTCTTGGTTGCTGTCCCCACCCACCCTTCCCTCCCAAGGACAACATTTTTCCTTCCTTGTGGGACCTCTTAGCTTCTGTAGCCCTGGCTATACATTTCTTATCTCCCAGTCTGGCCCAGGGGCCCCTGGGGTCAGAGATCGAGTCTTCTGTTTCCAAAGTATGCAACACTAGGCCTGGCATCTGGCAGCTACGTGAAAATCCTGGTTGTGTAATTACTTCCCTTAGAATGTTGGGAGGTGTTAGTTCTAGACCATGGACAAGCTGTGGTCCACTAGCTGTGGCTATTACTACTATTGACTATTTTGTCACGATTATTGTCTCTGTTATTTTTGGAGGGGGGGATTGAATCCAGAGGCATTCTACCTCTGAGCTACATCCCCAGCCCTGTTTCATTTTTTATTTTGAAACAGGGGCTCACTAAGTTGCTGAGGCTGTCATGGGGAAACACGCTAACTCTGAGGGGTCCTTGGCTTCCATGATGAATAAGAATTTCAACATGTGCCATCAGAAAAAGGCAAAGGTTTTAATTAACTTAAAAAGGTGGGGATACAGGTTGGGGTCATCTAAGAAAGGTGGGGATACAGGTTGGGGGTCATCTAAGAAAGGGAGAGCGAGTCTCCCTGCGCGCGTCCATCCATCCAGGCGAGCAAGAGAGCGTCCACGTGCATTCGCAGTTCTTTTATACGAGGGGGTAGGAAGGGTCCCACAGTAGAAGGCAGGACTTCCTCTTAGTCCTGTTTCCCTGGCAACAGATAGGCAGTGGGGGTCTGGCCTTTGTCCTCTTTACCCATCCTATTTACATTAAGCATCTCAGGTGTGGAGAGGAGCCATTGTGATTCAGGGTGTGGATTTATTAAGGCTTCTGCCTGACTGGACACACCCTATAGGGTGGAGTTAGATTATGAACTTTCAAAATTTTAAATCTCTATTTTCCCAATGTCTCCTTTCTGCCTAATATTTCTATCTTTCCTATTCTACCTCACGAAGGCTAGCCTTGAACCTGTGATGCTCCTGTCTCAGCCTCCTAAGTACTGGGATTACAGGCATGTGCCACTGCGCCCAACATGTCTATTTGTTATTCTAAACTATTAGATATCCAGAACCACCTTTCTGCTAACATTAGTAATAGCAGCCTTTTGTTAAGTACTTGTGGAACTGCCAGGTACTTGGCCCAGTATTTGACATCTCCCAGTGCCCCTCTGAGCATTATTATTATTACCCCCATTTTACAGACGAGGAAAATGAGAGTGGTAATCTGGGTAATTTGTCCAGTGTTACCCAGCTCGTAAGTGGCAAAACAGAGATTTGAACCCAAAATTTTCTGACTCTAGACTTTTTGCTTAGCCATTCTGTTGCTCCAAATAAACAGGATAGTTCACAATGTGTATTCAAAGAGACAGGATTCATTTTCAGCTGCCATGTGAGTCCATAAACAGTGTCACAGAGCAGAGTGTCACAAATAAGTTGCATGTCCCCTAGGCACAATGTAATGATTTGGAGCTGTTTTTCTAAGAACTCACCATCAAAGAAATCATGGCTGTGACTAACAGCGCATCCTAAAATAAAAACAGAAATCAATAATAATGAACTTCTGCAATCACCTGGCAAAGAAGAGTATATTCCATCTTAAAGTGGGCGTGCACCATAACCCCTGCCCACTGAGAGGACTCTGTCTGCAGGAGGGTGTATTGGGCACACAGTGCGATGCTGGGCTGTGTTTCTGGTTCAGCCTGATGCTGTGGTCCTCTGTGGTCTCATTAACTGGGTGGTTGTATTGGCCAGGGTTCACTAGAATAACAGAATTCACAGAATGAGTATATGGAAAAAGGGATTTATCAGATCAGCTTACAGTTTGAATTAATATAGTCCCGAGTTCCGACTGCACCTAGAGAGTCAGAGGAACCAGTAGCTGGTCGAGCGGTCTAAGAGCTGGAGTCTTAGGATCGGAGCAACCACTAATTCAGTCCCAGTCCAAGATGTGAAGATCAGGAAGCTCTTCGGAGAAACGATGATGAAGGTTCAGTCCGAAGGGCTGGACCCGACGATCTCAGACGAGAGCAGAAGATCAAGAAGCTCTTCAGAGAAACGGCGAAGTTGGAGGCTGACGATCTCAGATGAGAGCAGATGCGTTTTCTTCGGAAAGAGTCGCGCATCCCTCTACGTGGCTTTCTCCTTCTTTTATCTAAGTCCTGCACCTATCAGAACCCTGCTGCCTACATTTAGGGCAAGACTTTCTGTTTAATCTGCTGTTACATAAACCAATAGTCTCATTGACACACCCAAAGTCACATGATCTTGGGTATGTCGTGATCTGGTCAAGTTGACAAATTAGATTAAGTATTACAGTGGTGATGGGTCTTCTCGGCTTGAGTGGGCCTAGGGTGTTGCTTTTTTGTCTCTTCATTCATGCAGTCTGGTAAAACACTAGCCGTTTCTTCAGGATCATAAATGCTGCGGGGCTGAGGCAGGTCGGAGCACCAGCCTCAGGAGTGCTACGCAGTCTCACTACCGTCAGATCTGGGCCTGGCATCTCCTCACTGTCTGGTTAATTCTTAAGTGCCTTCAGACATATTTACATACATAGTTTGTCCATATTTTTTTAGTGACTTTAGCAGAAAGGTTGGTTTGAATGATCTTAGATCTTTGTTCTCAGAATTGGAAGTTATAAAAATTTGGAGAGATACTTTCAGAAGATTTTGAAGACCCATTTCTTTACACACACACACACACACACACACACACACACACACACATACACACACACACACACACACACACACACACACACAGTCACTGAAATCTGAGCTTGTCTCCTTTTCTGCCTTGGGTACCCCCTTTCCTCCATGGGCCCATTTAGGAGTTTTTGAAATGGCCTCATATTTCTATCAGGATGGTCTCACTTCCTTAAAGGAGCCATCATGGCTCTGATGTCCTTGGATAATTTTAGCCTGTGAAAATTCTTCTAAAATAAAATCTCAGACTGCTACTTGGGAGGCTGAGACAGGAGGATTGCAGGTTTGAGAACAATCTTAGCAACTTAGCAAGACCCTCAGCAACTTAGCAAGACCTTGTTTCAAAATAAAAATACAAAGGACCAGAGTGTAGCTTGGAGGTAGAATGCCCCTGGGTTCAATCCCCAGTACCCCAAACAAACAAACAACAACAAGAAGGAGGGGTTGAAAAGGAGGGATTGAGGAGAGCCTGGGAGGGGAAGAGCAGCTGGGGACCCCTGCTGTGCAGCTGTGGAAGGGAGGAATACAATGGTGGCTGCAGAGGTTGTGCATGGGGACAGGTGTCATAGCAGGAACAGGCCTGGAGTCAGGCGGTGGTACCTGTGGGGTGGTGCTGAGTGAGACCAGGAGTCAGATGTGCAGCTAGGAATTCTCAGGACCCAGAGGGTACCTGAGAGGGGACCAGCATCCTCAGGTCCCATTAGGGGACCTTGATGGAGATGTGGCGAAGGTTGGGGTGGTGTAGGCATCCACTATGACATGCCCAAGGTAGTGGCCAGAGCAGATGTTAACCACATCGAGTTGTGCAGGTGGATGGCACTGAAGGGTTTGTCTCAGTTGTGGAAGTCACACTTGGGAAGCTTTTGGGTTGAGGTAGACACTACGAACCTGCCTGTCACTGTAACTGCTGAGCACCATCCACTTGTCAGATACCCTAAATACGTTCTGGATGTTGTTTTATAACAAGGGTATGAGGTTAGTAAATTAATGGTCCATTTCTTCACCTCTCCCCATATCTGCACCTTTTGCCATACAACTTTTCAGTTCCCTTCTTAAAAGGCGAAAGCCCCTTGGCTTTGGGCTGGTCCACATGCCTTGTTTAGGCCAATAGAATAAGGAGAAGTGGCCACGTGCCAGTGCTGAGCCAAGGGCTCTTGAGGCTTTGCTTGTTTCCAAATGTATGCACCTAGGTCGCTGGTCCAAGGATGGTCACCACTCGCTGAGCAGTGCGTGGAACAGATATGGGTCTAGTCTGTAGCCTAGAACCACCCAGCTGAGTCCAGCTGATCAACAAAGAAATGCTTCTTGTGTGCCCTTAAGGGTTTTTAATTGTTTGTTACTCAGCAATAGCTGATTGATACAACAGAGATAAAGCATATCCTCAATTTTTAAAAAGTTACACAGTGTTCCATAAACTGGATGTTCCATCATTTAATCACTTAATGATGGACCTTTAGGTTGTTTCCTATCTTTTGCTATTATAAACAGTATTGCAGTGGAATTACCATATACCCATGACAGTTACCATGCATGGCTTACAAAATGATTCCCTGCTTGGCAATGACTGGACCCATTTCTGACCTCTGGTTCCCTTTTTTCCTAGCTAGATGGAAGTGTGTTTCTCATGTGTGTCCTATACTTTGAGCCTCTGCCCATACATCCTTTCTCTAGGGACTTGGACCAGCAGGGACTTGGTGGTTGAGAGGATAGCTTTAGAATCGAGTTATACACTTACTGGCTGTGAGATTCTGGGTAAGTAATTAACTTTACTATGACTCAGTTTCCTCCTCCGTAAAGTGGAGATAATATCCCCTTTAGCGTCATCCTGTGACAATTATATAATGTCTGCAGAGTGTTGCACACACAACACGTCATAAGCTGCCAACAAATGTTAGCTGGTTTTGACTGCTATCTTGGGATTTTTTTGTGTTTTTAGAACAGGGATCAGAAGATGATTTTTATGTTTTTAAGCCAGGTGTGGTGGCACATGCCTGTAATCCTGGTGCTTGGGAGGCTGAGACAGAAGGATCGCAGGTTCGAGGCCAGCCTCAGCAACTTAGCAAGACCCTGCTTCCAAATAAAAAATAAAATAAGTCTGGGAGTGTAGTTCAGAGGTAGAATGCTCCAATACTAAAAACAAAACAAAACAAAAAAAATGAAAAGAAAAGAAAGAGAAAAAAACATTTTTCCCCCTGTGGCACTAGGGATTGAACCCAGGGGCATTCTACCTACAAGCTACACCTCCAGCCCTATTTTATTTTTATTTTGAAACAGGGTCTTGCTAGGTTGATGAGAGTCTCACTAGTTGCTGAGGCTGTCCTCGAACCTGCGATCTTCCTGTCTCAGCCTCCCAAGTATTGGGAGTACAAGAAAAATACATTTTTTAAAGATCAGATCATAAATGTTTTATGCTTTATTGACTAAGAGGCAAAATAGAAGACATTATGTAAGTACTTATATAACCACTTAAGATGTAACCCTTAGAAGTGCATATAATCTATTCTTATCTCACGGGCCATACAAAAGCAGGCAGTGGGCCTGATTTGGCTCTCTCTCCATTTGTGGTTTGCCAGCTCCTGCCTTAGAATGTCAGTGTTCTGCAAATGTTGCCTCCAGGAAGCCTCCCTGTTCTCCTCTATTGCTTTCCTGTGCCTTTTTCTCATGGCCCTGGTCCCCTCCTCTCACATCACAGTGACTCCGATGTGCATCTCTTGGCTCTGAGAGGCTATGGGTGCTTCAGAGCAGGGCCCTGGCAGATCTGTCCTCAGATGCACCCACTCTTGGTAGCAGCACTGGACAAGAATGGCAGACCTGTTTATTGAGCAGTGCACTGGGCCAGAAATAGCATCCTGGTGTTTAGAGCAGACAAGGGCTCAGGTGCACTCCCTAGACAGGGGTCCAGGGGACAGAGTGCTGAAATGCTTGGTAGCACCCATGGGTGGCATGATGGGCTCTACTCATTTAAATCACCCTGCTGACCCCCAGTGTGGTTGTCATCGATCAACACACACTGGTCACTGTGGGGGAGAAGTCCTAGGGCTGCAGCTGCTTCACACCCACAAGACAAAGCCCAGCACGGGTGCTTCCATTACTCTTGGGGATTTTGTTCTTGTGACACTCGGACCTGTCTTCCTTCATCTTCTCAAAGCTTCTGTCATGACACTCTTCTTTCTGCCTTGCTCACTCTGGGATGGATTTGACAGAAAACCAAATTTGCCATATCAGACCCTAAAACCAAAAACATCACCCCCCAAAAAAATTGATATTTAAAGCACTAAGGTAAAAGTTGTTCTAAATAGATTTCTTTCCTGGCTTATTAAACATTTGACAATGAAAGGATTATGTACATACTATAGACTATGTTTATGTCTCCACAAAATTCCTATGTTGGAATCCTTATCCCCAAGACGATGGTATTTGGAGTTGAGGTTATTGGGTGGTGATTAGTTCATGAGGGTGAAGTCCCCACCAGTGGGGTTAAGGCCCTTGTAAGAGATCTCTAAAAGCTCCCTGACCCCTTCCACCACTGTGGATGTAGGGAGGAAATGGCTTCTATGAATCAGGAAACAGGCCCTCCCTGTATACTAGTCTACTGGTGCCTTGATCTTGGACTTCCCAGCCTCCAGCACTGTGAAAAATACATTTCTGTTGCTGACAAGCCACATAGTCTATGGTATTCTAGTAAAACAACCAGAATGGACTAAGATGGCACTCAAATGGAAAGCCAACTCCTCCTCTATTGTCTATAGCTCCTTGCAGTGCTGCTTTTGTCTGTTTGATATCAAGTGTCCACCTAGGTATGGCTTTGTTTTCAGGCTTATTGTTTTTTTCTTTTTGTCATGAATTCATTTTTTTACCCATGCATGAAATACTTTACTCTCTAAAACACTATCACTTTATAAAAAATCTTGATATCTAGTAGAACTTCTTCAGAAGTGTTGGTTATTTTTGATCCATCTTGTGCATATGTGTATGTGTGGGCCTGTGCACGTGTTCAACCACACACATATATTTACTGAATGGCTCTCTTGGGATTTTGATTAGAATTGCCTTGATTTCACAAATCAGTTTAGGGAGAAGAAATATATTTTCAACATTGAATCTTCCAATCCATGAACATAGTACATCTCTAAACATATTAGATCTTCTTTAATATTTCTCATATTTTTTTCTATAGGTCTTTCACCTATTTGAATAGATTTATTCTTAGATGTTTGCTATTCTGTAATGCTTTTAATTTTAGTTATCCAACTTTTTAATTGCCAGAATACAGGCATATAGTTGATTTTTGTATGTTGATTTCATGTCCAGCAACCTTACTAAACTCTTACTAATTATAAATACATACTATTTTGGATTTAGGTACAAAATCATAACATATGCTAAATATTGGCAATTTTGTTTTTTCCATTTCTTTGTGTGTGTGTGTGTTTGTGTGTGTGTGTGTGTATGTGTGTGTGTGTGTGTGTGTGTGTGGTACTGGGAATTGAACCCAGGGGTGTTATACCTCCAAGCTACACTCCCATCCCTATTTCATGGTTTATTTTATTTTATTTTATTTTTTTGTGGTACCGGGGATTGAACCCAGGGGCGTTCTACCTCCGTGCTACACCTCTGGCCCTATTTTTTTATACTTTATTTTGAAACCGGATCTCACAAAGTTGCAGAGGGCCTCACTAGGTAGGTAGGTAGAGAGAGAGAGAGAGAGAGGGAGAGAGAGTGAGAGAGAGGGAGGGAGCGCTGAGGCTGGCCATGAACCCAGATCCTCCGGTCTCCGCCTCCCAAAGTACTGGGATTACAAGCGTGCGCCACCATGCCCAGCTTCATGGTTTATTTTGAAACAGGGTCTCACTAAGTTGCGGAGGGCCTCACTAAGTTGCTGAAGTTGGCCTCGAACCTGCGATCCTCCTGTCTCAGCCTCCCAAGTACTAGAATTACAGGTGTGTGCCACCATGCCTGGCTCCTGTTTTTTCCATTTCTTATATCTTCTATTTATTTCTCTTTGCTGCATTGACAGAGACCCTATTTCAAAAATAATAGTTTTTTCCTTTTGGGTTATATTTCTGCCTTTGCATCTTGAGTTGTCTTGATATTTTTTAAATATTAAAAAATCTCTCATATCTTTTTTTTAAACTTCAGCTTATCCTTTTTATGTCAAGTAGATGCTACATCATTTGGACAACACTTAGGATGGATAATTTCTGAGAAAAAGATTTTCCTGGCTATTACACCAAATCACTTTCAAAGTTACATTATTTCTCTGAGTCCTTTGGTTGGCTTACTCCTTTTCATCTTTTTTGGGGGGGCATTTTTGTTCCTCATATACTGCCCATTAGTGTTTGTTCTTTATGCATCTTGAATGAGGTGAGATCTGGTCAGATTTTCCCATTTGGGAACAGTCTAAGCCTTTTCTCTGATCTACAAATGTTGACCAGGTCCACGTGTAACCCCCACCCCCAGTACAGTACAGATCCCAGTTTCTAGCAGCCTTTTATCTTTTGCATATTTAGCTCTTCTGAGGTGCCAACTTCTTCTCCCACTACTGGCTTCTAGACACTCTGATTTGATGAGATACTTGAGGGAACTAGTAATTACCTGCATATGTTATTAATGTTCTTCTTGTCTATTGTGACGATTTGCCTCCTCCCTCCTTTCTATCTAGTTGCTTTCCAAGAATTTCTGTTGTTAATAGTTGTAGAAAGTTGCCTGGGTGGAGGAGTGAGCACCTGGCCACTCCAGAAAGCTACATGTGGGCTGTAGAGATCATGCCTTAATTTTCTTTTTCTTTTTAAAAACATTATTTATTTAATAAATAATTATTTGGTAAATAATTACTATACTAAATAATTTCACTTAATTTGTTTAATTATTATTTTTGTATTGCAATTTTACATCATAATGAAGTTGCATGTGATAAAAACACAACACATATGCACACAGCTCTTGGTATATTTTCCTCCATATCCCACCCTGTTCCCCTCTTTTCCCTCTCCACCCATGTTAGTGAGATTGGTAGTAATACCTTCCCATATTGCCATAGTATTATTTGAACTGTTTTCTTCTTCACTTCTCCCTCTACCCCTCCATAGCACCCTCCCTCAATCCCCTTCCACCACTCTACAGGTCTCTCTCCACATTATTTAAAGTCCCTTATGTTTCCTATTTTCTTTCTAACTTCCATATATGGGAGAAAACATATAACCTTTGACTTTCTGAGACTGGCTGATCTCACTTAGCATAATATTCTCTAGTTCCATCCATTTTCCTGCAAATGACATGATTTTGTTCTTGTTTACAGCTGAGTAGAATTCCATTGTGTGCATGTACCACATTTTCTTTATCCATAGTACAACCTAGGTTGACAGGCACCTAGGTTGGTCCCATAATTTGGCTATTGTGAATTGCACTGCTATGAACATGGTTATGCACGTATTGCCATAGCATGCTGACTTTATTTTTTTGGATAAATATCAAGAAATGGTATACCTGGATCACATGGTGGCTCCATTTCTAGTCTTTTGAGGAACCTCCATACTGATTTCCATAGTGGTTGTACTATGGAAATTTGCAGTTTCACCAACAGTGTATAAGAGTTCCTATTTCCCCACATCCTTGTTAGCATTTGTTATTGTTTATATTCTTGATGGTTGCCATTCTAACTGGAGTTAGATGGAATTTCAGTGTAGTATTGATTTGCTTTTCCCTAATTACTAGCGATATTGGATATTTTCCATATATTTAACAGCAAATTGTATTTCTTCTTTTGAGAAGTATCTATTCAGTTCAATTTTCCATTTCTTGATTGGGTTATTTGTTTTTTAGTATTAAGTTTTTTGAGTTCTTTATATATTCTAGATATCAGTCCTCTATCAAAGGAGTTAGCTGGCAAAGATTTTTTCCCATTCTGTAGGCTTTGTCTTTAGACTCCTGATTGTTTTCTTTGCTGTGCAGAAACTTTTTAATGTGATGCTACTCCACTTACTGGTTCTTGGTTTTATTTCCTGAGCTTTGGGGTCTTATTGAGAAAGTCTCTATCAGTGTCTATATGTTGGATACTTGGCCCTATGTTTTCCTCTAGTAATTGCTTAAGTTCTAGGTCTTTGATCCGTCTTGAGTTGACTTGTGCAGCTTGAGAGACAGGGATCTAATTTAATTCTTCTACATATGTAGTTCTCCCTGTACCATTTGTTGAAAAGGTTGTCTTTTCTCCAGTGTATGTTTCTAGCTCCTTTGTCAAAAATCGACTGGCTATAGTGTGTGGATTTTTTCTGTGTCTTCTATTCTATTCCATTAGTCTATGTGTCTGTTTTTGTGCCAATACCATGCTGTTTTTGCTACCATAGCTCTGTAGTATAATTTGAAATCAGATATTGTGATACTTTCAGCATGGTTCTTATTGCTCAGAATTGCTTTGGCTATTCTTGGTCTTTTGTTTTCCCATATGGATTTTAGTTTTTTTTTTAGCTTTGTGAAAAAATATCATTGGCATTTTGGTAGGAATTGCATTGAACCTGTAGATCACTTTAGGCAGTATGGCCAGTTGACATTTATTCTGCCTATCCAAGAACATGGGAGATCTTTCCATCTTCTAATGTCTTCTTCAATTTCTTTCTCCAGTGTTCTATGATTTTCATTGTAGAGGTCTTTTACTTCCATCTAAGTATTTTATTCTTTTTTACACCAACCACGAATCCACTGAAAAAGAAGTCTTGGAAACAATCCCATTCACAATAGCCTCATATCTTACTTTTCTAGTTACTACAGACCCTGGATTTCAAACTGGAGTCATACAGTGAGAGAGGGATGAAAAGTTTTTGTTTTTCCTCTTCCTCCAGGAAGCTCTATTTTTCCATCAACTGTCTCCATCTGACTCACACGTGGTGAATGTAATTCCACATCTGGAATTTGGTTGAAGAATTGTTGTAAATCTTTCCATTTTTTTGTGTTTTCAGGGTAAGTTTGGGAAAGGTTGCAAAATTTTAAAAGAGAATTCCTCCAAATCTGTGAACAACTGTTAGTTTTATGAGATACATTAAAAAATCCTGAACAAACATAGTGTTAGGAAGTTTTTCCTTTTAAAATATCTTTTAAACTTTTTATTTTGATATAATTATGGATCCCCAGGAAGCTACAAACAGTTGCACAGAGAAAGGGGATCCTATTCACACTGCACTCTGCCCCTCCAGGGCTGACATTTTGTATAACTGTGGAACAATGGCAAAATCAGAAGTAGACATTGGTATAAGCCACAGAGCATATTCCAATTTCACCATGTGCATGTGTGCGTGTGTGTGTGTGTGTGTGTGTGTGTATGTGTTTGTACATTCCTATGCACAAACACACACACACAGCATCTTTGATGGGACAGACTACACTGCAACACTAATGGTGTGGTCTTTGATTAAGCAGTTGGATCCCAGGCGGGGTGGGTGGGATGAGAGGGGTGGTGTGGGAGGAAGTCTGGGAGGCGTTTCTGATGATGCAGCCTTGGAGCTGCCCATGGTGGGAGGAGGTTAGAGGTCGGCGTCTGAGGCCGATGGTGCCTTGAGTTGGACTCCAGCCTCCAGAGGCTTCGGCCAGCTCGGGTTCAGTTCTCCCTGCCAGTTTCCTCTGCTGGACCCGCGAGGGCCTGGGAAAGAAGATCTCTGAGCTCATGTGGCCTGACAGGTGAGACACCAGGCAGGATTTGGGGGACTCGCTGAAGCACGGTTGTCTCAGAAGAAAGCCTTCTGAGTTGCTGCCTCATTGACCACAGTCTATGGGGAGAAGGCTGGGCATCCATTTTTCTAGGCGCCCCAGGAGATTCCGATGTTCAGTTGGGGTGAGCTCTGCTGCCCAGGTGTCCAGTGGTGAGAGGCTGAAGGGTCTTCTTTGACCTGATGGGTGTTGAAGAGCTTTCCAAGAGTGATTAGATAAGACCGAGATTCGCTCAGAGATTTCCCAAGACCCTCGAGAGAGGCCCGTGTCTGGAGTCAGCGGTGCCTGAGTTGGGCAGAGAGCCACTGTAGACACGTTCTCAGTATACCAGGAAGCTGCCTCCACACTCTTCCTTTGTCAGAGGGAATGCCAAGTTCAGAAAGACGAAGGAAAAAAATTCCCTAAGTCAAAGCTATTCCCTTTATAGGCGACCATGAAAGCAGAGGTTCGGGAGAGCTGAGAACTTGTCACTGGGAGCCTGTCCCTCTGGATGCCCTCAGTCTCTAAGAATTCTCTGCTCCTCTTCACGGCAGGACCTGGGCCTCCAACTCTGAGCTCCCGTCTGCCAATTGGGTGATGTCTGCCCCAGCTCCAGCCCCTTTTTCTGCTGTGGCCCAGACACCAGCCAAGCAACTGGCATGTGTGTTAAACTTTGGAGTTTTCAAGTCAAATAGAGGTGGCATAAAGATTATGTTTGGGATCTTAGGAATTTCAAATTCTAACCTGAACACGTAGTTATCGGTTTAACTCAGTTTAGCCTTCCTGAGTCTCAGTCTGTTCACGTCATGAACGCCCATATCGCATGGTCATTGTGAGGATTAAATGACAAGATGCTTCCAGAGGCTCTGGCTCATGGTTTTTACTTGTACATTAGTCCGATCACTCCCCAAATCACTACTCTTTAAAATAATTTTCACGACTGGACTCTCATAACAGCTTACACCCCAGACAGAGTTGGGCTCTTGGGGGTGGAGTATTGGGATTGGTGGCCCTGACTCGGAACTTAAGCGCTATATTCTGACTGTGCCCTGTAACTTCCGGGTCACAGAGACTGTCATGATATTAAAGGCAACGGACATTTGCAATTGGTTCAAGAACTGATGTGCACAGAAGGTGGCTCATGGTGGTAAAGACCACGAGGACTAACGACTACACAGCAGAGTGGCGATGCCCATTTCACAAAGTGGCTGCAGTGTAGAGACAGAGCTAATGAAGCATGGGCTGGGGTTGGGAAGGAGGCAAGGCTTCCATCTTTACTTCATAAGGATAGAGCTCAGCCTGGGGGACGCTCTCCCATCCCTAGCACAGGATGTTCTGAGAGCCGTGCTCGCCTTCACAGAACAAGCATAGCTTCGTCTCTGATGGCTGTCACTCTCCTCTCCTCCAGACGGTGACACATCTCCGATCTCTAATTAATCTTTTCCTGAAATGTTTGCTCACACCTTTTTCCACGTTCTCCTCACCCACACGCTTCTTGGGGTCGGAGCCTTTTTCTTCCTAGAAGCAACAACTTGACTTGATGGCAAAAGATGCGTCTGTTTGTTTTTAGAGGTTGCTTGCCCTGAGGATAGCGTGGTGGCTGCTGCGAGCACAGCTCGGCTCCGGAGCTGGGTCCTTATGCCAATCAAGGGGCTCTCCTGCAGCTGGGCTGGGAGCTTCGCAGAACATCGAAGAGGGATGAAGAGCTGTGAAGGAGTTTCCCATTTATTTCGAGCACTCTTAAAGCTTAGTAATTATCTCATGGCTTGACATTATAACACAAATGTGTTACGGTTCCAGTGAAGATTTTTTTTTGGCTTTTGAGTACAGATATTGCAATCGAGCTTTGATACTGTATTTTCTCCTTCATCTTGCTTGATCAGCACTGCAGCCACACTCCTGTCTTCCTCAGTAATGGGTCCTGAAGGTTGGAGGAAAGGTTGAATCTCTAGAGGTAGTATTGTGATTGACACATCCTTGGACAAGGATCAGATGTTTCTTGGAAAATTTAAAACCAAAGGAATTCTAACTTCTTGTTCCAACTTTGTGTTGTGTTTGGAGTCCTTTGGCTGACAGGGTCCCCACATCTTGCTGTCCCCAGGGTTTACCTGCCTCTGTCTTGCTTGTCTCTGGCACATTACTCCAGCGGTTCTCAGCAAGGGTCTATCTTACTGTGGGAAGGGGTAAGTTTTCCACGTGCTGGTACATCTGAAAGTGCCCTTAATCATCTCGCGCATTGACTGACACTTCCACTGGTAATGAATTCCAGATCCTAATTTCTTTTTGCTCAGCCCCTTGGATGCATGAACTGGTCCAGTGATCACTCTTTGGTCATCTCTCATCAGTCACAGATGGGCCAGGGACTTTAGCTGATGATGTGCCATTAGTCTCTTTGCCATCCTTCTAGATTTCTGATTTTGTGGATGTGGAGGATCCCTTGAAGCCCATTCCTTCTTGCAGTGGATTTTACTTGGCTGCTGTTGCTCCAGAGAAACATCTTCTGGGGTTGCACTGTTAGCAGCTGTCCCCCACTGTGGCCGAGTCCAAAGTCCAGAGCGCAGCCTGAGGTCCTGAAGATGTGGCTTCGGAGACCAGGAGCAGCCCTGGGCATCGGCGCAGGCAGAGGCAGCTGGTGGTCGCCTGTTGATCCTTGCCTTCATATTCTTCTTTGGTCTTTGCCAACCCTGGAGGAGCAGGAAAGAGGGGCAGCCTGTCCCCATCTGCAGGACTGGGGACCTCAGAGGGTTTGAAGTGCTGTGGTGTTGCTCTGAGGCCTCCAGGCTGCTCTCCATATTTAAGAATTGCCCCCACCCCCTTTCTTCTGAGCAGCCCACTGCGCTCTGCAGTGATTCCTTAATAGCTCTTAATAGTTTCTTAGTTTTCTTTCCAATGTAGTATTATTCCCCTTTGCAGGTGAATAGAAGGGGAGGAGCTGCTCGCTCGGGCTCATTTTGAACACTCAGTGGACTGGCTGAAAATCTTTAGGATGATGTTCTCAGGGTAGAAAGAAGAGGAGGAAAATGAATCAGGATGAAAAACACTGAAATTCATCAGCATTAAACATTTATTATGGACACTATTTCAGTACTCTGTATTTCAAATGAATTTAGGATCTTTAAATCAAAATGTAGCTTGTCTGGCTCTCACTCTCCTGTCATTGGTGGAGAAATCCTTCCTTTTCTGAGATGCAGACCTTCCTGTGTCACACTTCCCAGTCTGAATACAAAGGCAGAGTTAGGAACTTCCCCAGGGAGTGCACAATTCTAACCTGGGATTTTTGCCTGTTTGATCTTTGTATAAAAGGGGCTAGACAGAGAGTTTGTGCTTAAACTCCTTTATGCTTAAAGTGTTTATACATTTTATAACGTGGTTTGGGGAGGCAGGTAACTCGCAGCTGGCTCAGCAGGTGGCTTCCTGCACTGGGGAGCCCGGTGCCCTGCATGACTCTGAGGGCAGTTCGCTTGGTTCTGCAAAAGACACAAAGTCAACATAAAGCAGCTGTGCGGTGGGAGGAAAGCAGTGGAGGCTATGGAAGGAAAAGATAAAGAAGGGAGGGCTGATGAACTAGACACTTCCCGAGTGAAGATCACACTGGTGCTGTGTCCCTGGGACCCAAGCATGTGGGGACAGAACACTGAGGACAAGGAGGTGACAAGAGCGCCGGGAAGACTCCACAGCAGACAGTGGAGACAGGTGGGACCCTTGCTTCAGCCGCAGCACTGGGAGCCCCAAGGTGCTCAGGCCTGGGCCCCGCTAGGTCAGTCAGTGTCCACCTGGCCTTGGTGGGGCTTGAGTCGCAACTTCATGTGCATGCGTTGATTCCTGCTAGTGTAGATGGTTCCAGTGACGTCTGGCAGAGCAGGTGGTAGATGTCAGTGTGGGTGGTTCAAGGGCAAGGGAGGAAGGACTCTCTTAGGGATGTCCTGAAGGTGACAGTGCCATGCTGCAGGGGAGGAAAAGCCCCCCCTCAGCTGGGAGTGCAGAGAGAGACAAGTCCAAATAAGGAAGGAAGGTGTGGTGGACAGGGCAGGGGAGAAGGCAAATACGATGTTAGGAGAACCAGGGCTAGGCAGGACAGGGGCAGCAAGCGGGAGCTCATTGCAGATCTCAGACCAAAGAGACCAAGAAAAGGCTGGGTTCAGAAAGGGCCATCGAGTGACCAGGGCCACCGTGAGTAGAGACAGAAGCCAGAGTGCACCATGCAAAAATCCAAGAATGAGATGGGTGCAGAGGAAGTGAGCAGGAGGTGTAGACCCCATGGGGTTGGCCGGCAAGAGCAGGAGAACCTGCAGTCACAGCTGGACACGGCCTGCACTTGGCCCATGTTGGCCTCGGCACTGGACAGGCCTCTCACATACCTGTCCCGTGTGCCATGTAGGTCGTGAACTTGGCATCTGTTCTCCTGGATTTGCTGACAGCACCCGGAGTCCCAGTGGGCAGGCAGGTGGCTGGTGGGTGGTGCATGGGAGCTCCATACGCCAGACAGCTGGAGACTCTGGACAGGTGGGATGTGAGACTGGAAATGCCCTTGCAGTTGGTCTGTTCTCCTGGCAGCCCAGGGTTTGGAGGTTTCTGCTACGTGGATGGCAAGAGCTTGTATGGCCACGTCCTGCCCCTGTCCTGCCCCATCCCTCTTCTCTCTCCACCATCCCAGCTTGAGTTAGCCATCATTAGTTTCTTGCAAGCAAAGGGGCCTCACGGACCCACATAGCGCAGCAACTTTGTCTTAGCCTTTCAAGGACATCGTGTTCTATCAATGTGGATCCATCTCTTGCTGCTTTTAAATGTCATGGACCACAGAACACGCTTCCAAACCAAACAAGATGATCTAAAGATAGCATCTTCTAATAAGGAAAAACAATCCTCAGTGTCGCGGTGCTGGGTTCATGGAAGATGACATCTGTGAGCTGGTGGAGTCCCTGTGTGTGTATCTGGGCCCCCACCAGATGTGCTGCCAGGCGTACTCTGGACAGAGTGAGTGGATTCTCTGGTTTCTGCTGCGACCCTGTTATTAGAGTGGACAAGAGTGGACGTATATCAGACATGGCCGCAGCCCTACAGGAACCTGCAAAACACCTCACCTATGGGCACTGTCTTTTCATTCCTTGTGTATCTTGATGGGAGAATGTGGCAAGGTTCCATAATATGAACAGGAAAGCAATTGTGATGAATATGTAATTTTATTCAGGTGGTTTCTTTTTGAATTAAAATATTCATATACATATGAGGCGTTTTCTTTTTCTGGAGGGAATGTTTGAGTTGCAATTATTGCTTTAGTGAGCTAGTAAATTATATGTATATAACATATGTATATATGTATATTATAGTTATGAAATTATCTGTCCATCTGGCTGGCTGTCTATCTGTGCACCTGTCTGCCTACCTGACTATATAAATGACATCAGTGGAGGCTGCTTAGCTGGATGAAGTGATGGAATTCACCACCTGCTCTGTTCTTTGTGAAGAGGAAGGACCTGGTAGCTGGGCTGTAACACTTAAAGTGTGGCTCTGAAATGGCTCATCAGAAAGGCGACAGGCCCTCTGAGTACTTCTGCTGCGTGGTTATGTGGGAATGTTGCACGTCTGTGATGAGCACCAGGATCGGGAGGGACAGAGCCAGTGTCTTGTTCCCTGTCTGGGTCTGAAATGCCCCTGGGGGTCTGAAAGCAAAGTGGCAGAGTGGAGATGAGCCGAGGCCATTCCCAGGACTGGAGGAATTGGCCGCAGTGCCCACCCCAAGCCAGCTTGGCATCAGGCCGGGGGGGGGGCAACAACTCCAGCTTAGGGGCCGAGAGCAGAAGCCAGAGCAAGGTTCCCGGGGCAGTCAAAGGACATCCTGGAGTCCAATGTCCCTGATGGATCCATGAACTTGAGCATCAGCCTTGCTCTCAGTTACTACCAGAGCCTTGGTGGGTGCCGGTGACCACTGGGTAGAAGAGCAGAGAGGCATGCAGCTCCCAAAGGTGTCCTCTGTCCTGCTGCGGACCTGGGCCCAGGCTCCCAGCCCTTTTGTAGTAGGAGAGTGTGGGGTTGTCACCTGGGCTCAGGGGCAGAGCTTCAGGGCTGCTGGGCCTGAGAGGGAAGGGTGGACTGCGGCTGCAGCACCATGAGGAGGTCCATGAGCTAGTCATCTCTTTGTTGCTGCTACAGAATACCTGAGAAAAACAACTTAGGAGGAAAATTTATTTCGACTTGCAGTCCAGGGTTGGCGGCTCCATTGTTTCTGGGCCTATGGTGGGGCAGAATATCGTGGCACAAGGACAAGGCAGAGGAAAGCTGTTCCCCTCATGGCAGCTGGGAAGCAGAGAGAGAAGAAGGGGCTGGGGACAAGATACAGTCCCCAAAGACATGCCCTCCAGGGACCCATTGCCTCCACAGCTCCCACCTCTACACCTCCCAGTAGTCCATTGGTGAATTCATCCCCTGATGAGGCCCGAGCCCTCATGGTTCAACCGCTTCCCAAAGCCCCACTTCTGAACATGGCTGCATAGCGGACCAAGCCTTCAACACATGAACTTTAGGGACATCCCAGATCCAAGCCATAATGGCCCATGACGAGGCCTGACTGTCGGAGGCAGGCAATGTGGGTTTCTGAGTTGGCTGGGGGAGATAACCTCACTCATTAGCCAGACACTGCAGGTTACAGTTTTTGGTAGGCAGCATGGAACCGCCGGTTAACGTTTGGAACCAAGGAACTGCCGCCGTGTGTCCTCCAAGCCTGGGAGGTGGAAGGACAAAGCCTAGTGAGGGAGGGGGCCTGGTAACCAGATACCCTCTGGGAGGTCAGCCTTGGGAGGCAAGGGGCACTCACTGCATAGACCCCCCGGACTGCACTGCTGCTCCAGCTCACTGCATGGCACCCCCTTCATTCTGTGGCTGCCCCCACTCACCACATGGCCCCTGTTCACTGCATGACGCCATGTTCACTGCATCCCCATCACTCACCGCATGGCCCCTGTTCACCACATGACCCCATATTCACTGCATGGCCCCTCTTCACTGCATGACCTTTGTTCACTGCATCCCCTCCTCACTGCATGGCCCCTCTTCACTGCATGACCCATGTTCACCACATCCCCCCACTCACTGCATGTCCCCTGTTTACCACATGACCCATGTTCACTGCATCACCTCCTCACTGCATGGCCCCATGTTCACTGCATGGCCCCATGTTCACTGCATGGCCTC
>PVJS01012620.1:0-43525 GCA_004027185.1 Glis glis | reverse complement strand
AGAGAGAGAGAGAGACAGAGAGAGAGAGACAGGGAGAGAGAGAGAGAGAGAGAGAGAGAGACAGGGAGAGAGCTGAGGCTGGCCGCGAACCCGGATCCTCCGGTCTCCGCCTCCCAAAGTACTGGAATTACAAGGGTGCACCACCATGCCCGGCGCCATCTTATATTTTGAATAATTTAGTTAAACTCTCCATGCCTTAGTGAAAGGAAGGACTAATAACCATCATATAGGGCTGCTATGGAAACCAAATATAATAATAAAGGCATATAATATACATAGCAGAGTATCTGGCACAGAACACAGGTTATACTAGCCTATGAGTTCTGTTGAAATGCTTTATAACATACTTATCACATACCTACACACACATTTTTTACCCTTTTCATCTAAAATTCTAGGAAGTAATAAAGACATATCTATTCTGAATTTTATCTTAATACCCTGGACTTCACAAGTAATAAAATTATCAAAATATTTAGTCTGAGATTATATGAAGTGTCATTTTACCAAAATATAAAGAGTAGGGATAAAATAGTACCCTAAACTCTGTCTCTTGGTACTCTCGGCCCCTCTGACATCCATTCCTGTGTATGATGCCAACAAATGTTGAAAGTAGAGGCAGCTAGATGCAAACTTTTGCCACCTGAGCCAATGGTCAGCTTTACCATCCAATTTTTTTCTTGTTAGCAATTGAAGGAGCAATTGTAGCACAGGCTGGGGTTGATCAATAAACAAGGGGCCAGCAGACATTGGGTTTTTCAGTGCTACAGAAATTATCAAATCAGTTCCATCCAAAGAAATAGAAAGGAGTCAATGAAGTCTGGAATGAGGGACTTGTATGAGCTCCCTCACTTAGCTTCAGAATTCCTTTCCTTGGCAGTATTTTGGCTACCAGAGGACAAATTATCATGACTATGTAGCAACAGGAAGAAAAAAAAAAGAGGCGTGGGTGGGGAGCACTTAGTGAGAGCTGGACAGACTGCCAAATTCTTAAAGTCGGGACCTTGTCCTTGCTAATATATTTTGTGTGCTGATTATAAGTGATTTTTTTTTGTTTTCTGTTGATGGTTATCAATTTTATCTTGATTAAATGCCAGAAGGTTGAGACTGTAATTATAAACTATCACATCATGCAGGAAAGGACAATGGTCTAAGATCTAAACCTGGACTTCTAATAGCCTGGTAGAAAGGAGGAGAGAAAGCTGTTGTTGGTGAAGAAAGAAAGACCCCTCTAAAGGAGCAAATACAAGTGCTCATTACTTTTTAATTCCCCATTATCTCTTACATGGGATGGTGTGTCACTCTTAAAGGAAAAGGGGATAGTGAAACATCATGTCCCTTGATGCCCCTTTCTGTTCCCCAAAACCTAGACAAATTAAGGAAAAAATGATAGCAAACCTACGGCAGGAATGTCAAATACATATACCCTGACGGACACTATCTTCCTCTCATGCATGCTGAGTATTAAGACAAGTTAGTGTTATCTGTAGGTAGCTGCTTCCTTGCACGCATGCCAGGACAGTTGCTCTTTGGAATGAAGGTCATTCAAGGAAAAAAGCAAACTAAACAAATTAATGATGTCACTACCTTCTGTAGCCTAACTTATAAAAACCCTCTCCCTGCAGTAACTGGTGCCAATCAGAGCCCTGTGGAGAGGAAAGTGCCCGTCCAGGTGGCTGCTTCTGGACAAAGCATTGTAAGGACAAGGAGGCACTACTTCCTGGTAAGACACCAGAGGCACTCCCCAGAGCAGAGATGCACTGTCCCAGCCTATCACCGCTGGACTTTCTGGAGAAACCCCAGAGCACTGCATGGAACAGAGGTACATCTGTCCAGCCCGTGCCACTGGACCTTGCTCATAAGCATTTTTCAATAAGCCTCATATCCCACCTGCAGGTATCTTCCTTGGTATCTCAGAAATCTACCCCACTGCCCTAGGAAAATTGGGCTGTGAGCATTACAGATGGAATCACGTTGGTTATTGGGAAAAGCCAAATCCTAATTCTAGAAAGTAAGACCATACTACACTAACCCCAGTTTTCTAATTCAATATACTATATTTTCAAATGGTTAGAGGTAGGACTAGAATCCTGACAGTAGCCTCAGAAGTTACTCGGACTCCTATTGCATTCAAGTGTTCCCCAGGAACCAGTTCATAGCCGGCTAGCATAAAACTTCACTTCTGGCTCTTTAAAGTCATCTTACCACTCAGATATCAAAGCAGTTCAGTTCCACATCCTGCATCATGAGTCATGAAATCTCACCCTGAATGTATGTGTCCATAGATGTGCATACACCTCTGTGCGTATGAGACGGAGAGACATACAGGCACAGAGAGGGAACTTAAAAATACTTAATGTAAGATTTCAGAATCCTGTCTTTCTTTTCACAACTTCTACATTCCTCTCCAGCATCTATTTACAGTAAGTTCATTTCAAACAACAAATTGAGTCAATTGTCTGTGCTTGGTAAAGCTGTTTGCTCACCCTGAAGCAAAACTATCATCAATAGCCTGATGGCTGGATATGAGATTAGCTTATTTTTTATTCATCAGCTCAGCCTGGCAGCATTGGGAGTGGATTTTAATGGATCTCATGGACAAAGGCCATCAATTTTGCTCTTCATTCTGTGGTACTGAATCCTGCTAATGTCTCCAAACCTCTTTGCCTGTCTCCCAAACCCTAGAAGATTTTTAGAAGGGAGAGGCCAAGGTAGTGTTTCTCAAACTTCAGTGCACATCATTGTCACCCGGAGATCCTGTGAAAACACGGGTTCCTCGACCTCACCCACAGAGATTCTGGTTCAGTAGGTCTGGGGTGAGCCTAATTATTGACCTTTCTAAAAAGCTTCCAGGGCATGGTAATACTGCTAGTGGTTCTTTGGGAATCATTGCTTTGAGACATCCTGATGGACAAAGGAAAGTTAATAAGCACCTGCCACCTTCTTTTAGGATATATAATTCTCATGACTAGAAATTATTTGTCTATCATTACACCAATCTTACATCATCTTGATTACTGTAGCCTTGCAATTAGCCCTGAGGGCAAGTATATTCTATCCAACTTTGTTCTTTCTCAACGATTGTTTGCCTCTTGTAAATCCTTTGCAACTTCATATAAATTTTAGGACCAGATTGTCAACTCATGCAAGCTGTGTGTGTGTGTGTGTGTGTGTGTGTGTGTGTGTGTGTGTGTGTTACTGGGGAACCCAGGGATGTCATACCTCTGTGCTATACCCATAGCCCTATTTTTTTTTTTTTTTTGGAACACGGTCTCACTAGGTTGATGAGAGTCTCACTACTTGCTGAGGCTGTCATCAAACCTGCGATCCTCCTGTCTCAGCCTCCCAGGTACTGGGATTATAGGCATGCGCCACCACGCCCGGCTTATGTGCAAGCATTTTTAAAAGCCTCCTAAGACATTAATTGGAATTGTATTGAATTTATAAATCAACTTTGGGAGAGTTCATATCTTAATAATATTGAATCTTCCAATTCACTAATTGGGTATATCCATTTGTTTTCGCCCTCCATAATTTCTTCCAGCAATGCTCAAGTTTTCCACCACCTTTGTCAGATTTGCACCTAAGTACTTTCTAATTTTTGTTTCTGACATTGTAAATGATATTTTTAGAATTCCAATTTCTGACTGTTTATTGCTTACATGCATTGGTCTGTGATTGTGTTTTCTCAGGATGTCTTTGGTTCTAGTATTAGAATAATGCTGGGTTCAGAGAAAGGTGGGAAATATTCCCTCCTTCTCAATTTCCTAGAAAAGTTTGTGTACAATTACAACTACTTCTTCCTTAAATGTTTGGTAGAATTCTCTAGGGAATCAATCAGACCTTGAAATAGTCTTTACCAGAGAGTGTCAAACTATAAATTCAATTTCTAAAATAGATACAAGGATATTAAAGTTGTCAGTTTCTTCTTGAGTGATTTTTGATAGGTTATGTCATACAAGTAATTTGTTCAACTTTTCTAAGTTGTCAAATTTATTGGCATTCATTTTTCATAATATTACCTTATTATCCTTTTAGTATCTGTAGAATTTATAGTGATATCTCCTCTGTCATTTCTGTTTTCTGTTAATAGGTGAATGAATGTTTAATTAAGATTATTTCCTCTTGATAAATTCCAGATCAGTCTGGCTGTGGTTTATCAGTTTTATTGATCTCGAAGAAAAATGTTGCCGTTATTTTCTCTTTCATTTTTCTATTTTCTATTTCATTGACTGCCACTCTGGTTAATATTGCTTTCTTCTGGTTAATTTGGGTTTTATGTGCTCTTATTCTTTTATTTTCTTAAGGGAAAAGCTGAGATCCCTGATTTGAAGCTTTGTTTCCAATGCAAGTGTAGAATCCTACAAATTTTCTTTTAAATACTGCTTTCACTACATCTTAAAAATTTTGAAGTGCTTTTGCTTACTTTAATTCAGTTCAAAACACTTTCAAATTTCTCTTTTGATTTATTATTTAATCCATGGGCCATTTAGAAGGGTGATACTTAGTTTCCAAATATTTGGGGACTTTTCCAGATATTTTGTGGTATTAATTTCTAATTCCACTAGCTAGAGAATACATTTTATATTATTTGAATCCTTTTAAATTTATAATATTTGGTTTTGGCCTAGATTATGGTTTATCTTGATAAATATTTTCTGTGCACTTTAAAAGAACATGTATTCTGCTTTTCTTAGGTGAAGTGTTACATAAATATTACTTCAAAGTTATTGATAGTGTTGTGAAGTACTTCTATGTGCTTACTGATTATTTTTGTCTGCTTATTCTATCAATTACTGAGAAAAAGTTGCTGAGATCAGACTATAACACTGGGTTTGTCTATTTTTACTTGCAGTTACATAAGTATTTGCTTTATGAATTTTACATTCATATATATTAGGTAAATAGATATTTAAATTTGTTGTTTCTTCTAGATAAATTTACTTCTATTTTATGAAATAACATTCTTTATTCTTGGTAATACTCTGTATTAAAATATGATTAATTCCATATTAATACAGTCACTCAAGCTTTCTTTTGCAAGGTTTAATATATTTTTTTCATCCTTTTGTCTTTAACCTATTTGTATGTTAATATTGAAAGAGGGGTTCCAACAGACAACATACAGTTGGACCTTGCTTTTTTTTTTAATCAAATATGACAATCTCTAACTTTTATTTATTTATTTTTTTGCGGTACCAGGGATTGAACCCAGGGGCGTTCTACCTCCACGCTACACCCCCAGCCCTATTTTTTTATACTTTATTTTGAAACCGGGTCTCATGAAGTTGCAGAGGGCCTCACTAGGTAGAGAAAGAGAGAGAGAGAGAGACAGGGAGAGAAAGAAAGAGAGAGAGAGGCTGGCCGCGAACCGTGATCCTCCGGTCTCCGCCTCCCAAAGTACTGGGATTACAAGCATGCGCCACCACGCCCGGCTGATAATCTCTAACTTTTAATTGGAGTATTTAAACCATTTATATTTAATGAGAATATCTATCTAGTTAGATTTAAATCTATCCTTCTGTTACTTAATTTGCATTTGGCTCATCTCTTTGTTTCTGCTTTTCAGATATCTAGATTTCTTTTGCATAAATTGATTTTTCAAATCATCCCTTTCTATCACTTTTTATGGTTTACAATCTGTAACTCTTTGTGGTACTGTATTAAATGGATGGTTCAGGGTGATAGATTTTGGGACACAACTGCCCCAAAATTTGGCACCTTGGCACATTCAATATTTTAAGCAGTAAGAATTCTAGAATACTGTAGAAATGGGAATGTCATTCTTACCTCCTACCATCCTTCTCTACTGACACAGGTTATGAAACCTAGGAGGGATTTTCTGACCTTTTCTTGAAGCAGGTTATAAGACCTTCATATGAGAGGTGCCCTCCCTATACCCAGAGAAAAGGAACACCCTTATCTCTGAAGATAAAGTGTTCCAGAGAAGAATCCGAAAAAGCAAGCCTAGCTAGGTTTCCCTCATTAATCACTATTAGATCACACTCATTTTATCCTATCATATTTCTCCATGACTATCCACTGTTCACCAAACCTTCTATAAAAGTATTCAAGTTTTATTCTTAGGGTTTTTTTTTCCTTATGAAGACTCCCTTTTCACATAAAACTTACATTAAATAAATGTGTATTCTTTTCTTTCATCTGTCTTTTGTTATAGAGGCCTCAGCCATGAATCTATGGTGAGTAGAATATAAGATATATTTTCTCTCTTACAAAGATAAAGAGGTCCTCAGTTTCAGTCTACCATCAAGTGATATTGTACCATTAAATGTATACTGCAAAACCTTATGCCAGTGTGTTTCCATTTCTTTCTTCCCAAGCTTTATGCTACTGTTATCATACATTTGAAGGTCATTAATCTTTTCTTCTATGATGTTTAATTTGCTGTTAATCCCATATGTAGCTTTTGTCTTTAGAAGTTTGATTTTATCTTGTTTACTTTCTTTTTCCCCTATTTAATCCTTCTTCTAGCTTCTTGAACATGTATAATGCAGTTATAATAGCTGTGTGTCTACTAATTATCATATCATCTATGATTTGAGACAATTATGTTTAATTTGTTTTACTCTAATTATGAGTAAGATCATATGTCTTCATATCCATGGTAATATTTGATTCATGCTAGTAATATTTCATTGCTGATACTGGATGAATGATGGACATTATGAATTTTACCTTTTGGGTTCCTATAGTTTATGTTCCTATTAATATTCTTCAGCTTTTTTCTGGTATGCATTTATGTTATCGTGAAGCAGTTTGATCCTTTAAGGTCTCACTTTCAAGTTTATTTAGGTAACATCAGAGCAACATTTGCTCTATGGCCACTGCTGAGTCAAAACTATTCTGAGTACTCTTCCTTATATCCATGAATTATGAAGTTTTATACTCTTCAGGTAAAACTATTCCCAGGCCTGTGTGAATGCCAGTAATTGGTCCCCCTAAAACTTTTCAGTGGCTCTTTCTTTAGCCAGATGCACTGATAACTACCTAGTTTAAAAGTCAACAGAAATGCTCTGCAAAATCCCAGAGTGTGAATGCCAGTAATTGGTCCCCCTAAAACTTTTCAGTGGCTTTTTCTTTAGCCAGATGCACTGATAACTACCTAGTTTAAAAGTCAACAGAAATGCTCTGCAAAATCCCAGAGTTCACTCTGTTCAAATTTCTCTTCTCTGGAACTTATCCCTGTAAATTTTAGCTAGTTTAGTCTCCCCAGACTTGGATCTCTCTTCAACTCAGAAAGATCACCAATCTCTGTTTGCATTCCCCCTCTATGCAAAAGAGCCTGGACACCTTCTCTTGGTGGTAAGATGAGGCAATTGTAGGTCCACTTCACTTGTTTTCCATCTCTCAGAGGTCAGCATGTTGCCTTAGGTATAATGTATTAAAAACTGCTGTTCCAGGATTAAAGGTGGTGGAATAGAGGGAGACAGCGTGTTTCAGGCACTCTGAGACTCAGAAGTCAATCAGCAGAAAGACTGCTTCTTGACAAGGGAAGAAAAGCAGCCAAACTCAACAGGACGACAGTTGAAATGCAGTGGAATTGGAGGCAGAAGATAGAGCAGAGGACTGTAAAGAGTTCCACGCATCTCACCTGGTGAGCAGAGAACAGCCACGGTGCCATCTTGGCCAGTCCATGCTGGGGATGGCAGCTGCTGGAAACTAAGCTCTCATAGACCAACTCCATCAAAAAAGCAACAGAATCTTGTGAAGCCAGTGACTATTGACCATCATCAAAAGCAATCAACTTTTCTCTCCACGCTCGACAAAGACCTGACTACCCAGATGACCCAGCTAGATCCTGTGGCTGTAGCTGAACCCATCTTTGCCTGCAGAGACCCAAGCAGCGCTTGTCAAGACCATAAGTTAACAAGCCATCCCAGCAGGAGACTACCTTGCACGGCCACAGGGACTTGCATGGCAATGAACAGACTCATGGGGCCTGTGAGTTTGCAGATCACCCCTGTGGAGATGGGGATGGGGGCTACAGTCAGACACAGCAGAAACGAGAATTAGCAGACAGCCCTAGGGACATTGGAGTGGGAGGGTCCTAGAGACAATAGTTCGCTGCACCCTTACAGGGTCTCTAGGGATCACCACAGGACAGCCAGCTGTGGTGTGTCTGTGAGGTGAAATAACTCAGTCTACAGAGTTTCAAGCACGGAAAGCTATAAACTCCCACCTGGCCATGTTTGGGTGCTACAGGCACCAACACCAGAGGCCAACAAGGGCTCATGTGATCGCAGCTGCCCAGAGCAGCAGCAGTGTCCCTGGGGCTAAATAATTGAGCCACCCAAGCCCCAGGATCAAAACGGTACAATCTCTCCCTGCCAGGGCTTGGATCCTGTAAGCAGGGAGGCCAGGGTCTGGCGGAGGTTCACATGATCACAACTACAGGCTGGGAACTCAACACTCTCTCCACCATCAGAGTTTGTGCCTGGCATACATGCATGCCAGTAACTGATAGTGCCCCACGATTATAACCAGCAGATCAACGGTGGTGTCCCTGGGCCATCAAAGCTCGGTAAGCCAGGCCACAAGCTCAGAATTTAGCAATCGCTGGCCCTGCTGAGCTTAGGTCCACTGGCCACAGAGGCTGGAGGTCAGCACTCTGCAGTTTTATGGGTTCACAATCAGCAGAGCAGCAGTGGTATCTGTGAGGCATTAAATCCCAAGCAGCAGGCTGCAGGCTCTGAAAAGAACATCATAGTCTCTGGCCCTACCGAGTTTGGGTCTGGAGGGCATGGTGGCCTGCAGCCAATCAGACACTCCTGTTTGCCTGCATTAAGAACTATATTTAGTTAAAGTGGCTCTGGAGGACAAACTCAAAAGTTTGATTATATGAGACAGATTTGTAGAGGTAAATATATACCCCCAGAATAAACCTTATTATAAAGGGATAACAAATAGACACAGGACTCACACACAAAGGGGAAAAAGAGCCAAGACAACAAATACAAACCTGAGAACTCTGAAAACATGAGAATAAAGAACAGCAAGGAAATAATAAATTCCCACAACTCAACAACAAGGGAGATCACCAATACTGACCTTCAGGAAATGCCAGAAGGAAATTCCGAATTTTGATGTTCAATATGATCAAAGGCCTCAGAGAAAGTGTAAAGGAATTGAAAGAGTATATCAATAAAGAAATTGAGGCCCTAAGTAAGAACCAAAAAGAGACTTTGAGCAAAATGAAGGAGTCAATAAATGAATTAAAACCACAATACAAACCACCTCTGGCAGGCTAGACCACAGGGAAAACAGAGTATCACTCTTGGAAGATAGTTCATTCAAAACTGAAAACACAGTCAACAATATAGAAAAGACAATACAACAAAATTATCTGAAGATACAGGAAGAAATCCACACACTTATAGTCAATTGATTTTCGACGAAGGTGTCAGACACATATGTTGGAGAAAAGACAGCCTTTCCAACAAATGATGTTGGGAAAACTGGTGATCTAGTTGTGGAAAAATGGAACTAAATCCTTACCTCTCACCCTGCATAGGAGTCAATCCGAGATGAATCAAAGACCTGGAAATTAGACCACAGACTTTGAAGCTACTAGAGGATGGCATAGGTCTAACACTCCAATATATAGGCACAGGCAGAAACTTCCTCAACAAAACCCCCAAAGCTCATGAAATTAAAACAAGAATTACTAAATGGGATGGCATTAAACTAAAAATGTTCTGCTCATCAAAGGAAACAATCAAGATTCTAAAGAGAAAGCCTACAGGATGGGAGAAAATCTTTGTCAGTTATCCCTCTGATAGAGGACTAATATCTAGAATATACAAAGAACTTAAAAGGCTTTACACTAAAAAACAAATAATACAATCAAGAAATGGGCAATTGAACTAAATAGACACTTCACAAAAGAAGAGATATAAATGGCCAATAAATACATGGAAAAATGTTCAACATTATTAGCAATCAGGGAGACGAAAATCAAAACTACACTGAGATAGCACCTAACCCCAGTCAGAATGACAATCAAGAAGTCAAAAAACAATAAATGTTGGCGAGGATATGTGGAAATTGGAACTCTTCTACACCAATGGTGTGAACGCAAATTAGTTCAGCCACCATGGAGATCAGTGTAGAGATTCCTTAGAAAACTTGGAATGAATCCACCATATGATCTAGCTATACCACTCCTGGGTATCTTTCCAAAGGGGCTGAAATCAGAGAACTACAGTAATATATGCATATCCATGTTCATAGCAGCACAATTCACAATAACCAAATTGTAGAACCAACCTAGGTATCCATCAACAGATGAATGGATTACAAAATTACGGGATAGCCACACAATGGAATTCTACTTAGCAATAAAGAACAAAATTATGTCATTTGTAGGAAAATGGAAGGACTTGGAGAACATTCTGTTAAGTGAGATTAGCCAGTCACAGAAAGTGAAGGGCCATATGTTTTCTCTAATATGTGTAAGCTAGGAAGTAATTGGGTACCAAAAGGACTACAGATAATGGAGGAGAAATCTCAGTGGAGTCCAGGAGCTGGTATAGGGGAAGGGGAGGGGCAAGAGTGAGGATCACTGAAGGAATTACTACCATCAACTATGTGTACATATGTGAAAACACCAATGTCAATCTCAGTACTCTGTATGGGGAGGGAGCCGGTGGGGGGGCACTAAGTACTGTGTGCATGTATGTCACTATCAACATGATTTACGTTATGATGTGAGACTATAATGCACCAATAAAAGCATATTTAAAAGCACTAGAAAATAAAGATGATTCATGTAAAGGTGTGAAAAAAAGAAGTATATATTGAATAAAGAACACTTATTGTGTGCTTATAATAAAAAAAAACCCTGCTGGTTCATCTATTTGCCTAATTGTTTCACATAAGAGAGTAAATTCAGTGTCTTTACCACAATGAGAGATCTATTTATGCTAAATGTTCTGGAAGTCTCTTAAGTTGAATTGTTTGTTTTCTCTGCCACATGAGAGAAAACTTAAGTCCAGAGCATGGCTTCCTCCTACCTCCCTCTCATTCATTTCACATCTGGTCACCTCTAGGTGTGTGGAATTATCAATTGTAAGGGAAAGACTGCATCAATTAACTATGCAGCCACTATATAAAAATTATGTTTGTAATTATTTTAATGATATGAAGAAATATTTATGACATAATGCAAAAATTCTACAATGGCAGGATTAAGGCATCTGAAATAAATGTCTTATGCAAAGATAAATAAATAAAAATTTGAGACAAAATATGCCAAAATGTTAGCAGCCACAGCTAGATGATGAGATTGTGAGATGTTATTTTCTTTCTCTATACTTTTTCTATATTTTACAAATTATTATTTTTAGTATATACTATCTTTAAAAAGGCAAATTTTGTTTTGTTTTTGTTTTTTTAAGAAAGAGATTGTATTTCTGTTAATGAACTTCAGTCTTCCCCCTTCCTTCCCTTAGACCACCTCCCTGGCTCCATTGAGCCAGGGGTTTCTCCTCCATTGTCTGGAGTCCCTCTGGTATCCCAATTACTCCCTAGCTTGTGCATATTAGAGAAAACATATGACCCTTCACTTTCTGTGACTGGCTAATCTCACTTAACATAATATACTACCATCGACTATGTGTACATATGTGAATATACCAACATCAATCTCAGTACTCTGTATTGGGAAGAGGGGAAATGGGGAGCTGGGGGTTACACCAAGTGCTGCGTGCATGTATGTCACTGTCAATATTATTTACATTATGATGTGAGACTATAATGCACCAATAAAAGCACATTATAAAAAAAAGAGACTGTAGGGAGACAAAAAGTATGAGAAATATTTCGGAAAATCTTTAGGAAGTTAGAGGTTACTGCTAAACAGTCTCTAAGAGCTCACACAAGCTCTTCTTTGCTTCACCTTTGCAATTATAAAACACACCCTTGAGTCCGTCTAAAAAATGCCTTGGTTATAAAACATCATAAAAAAATAAAAATCAAGCATCAAGAATTTAGCAAACAGAATTTTAGTCCCACAGTGTTAGGCAGCCAGGAGCTGACCCTCATGAAATGTTAATAGTACTTTCTACCTTGCAATGGAGCCCAGGACCAGGTTTCCTGGAAAAATCTGGAAGTTTACAAAAAAAAAAAAAAATGATGGGAGAGGCTTTTAGTCAATTAACTCTACTTCCCTTTGTTTGCCAACATAGTCAGTTAGACTACTTTATTCTTAGACCAGATTCCTGCCAAGATCCTCATTTTATGAAGAAGAAAACAGAAGTCGAAGGAGGCCCACACAATTCATGCATTAATTCACTCAATAAGAATACACTTAGTACCTAAGAGGGGCCATGTGGCTCAGTTGAAGAGGAACCATCTTGTTCTCAGAATTAGACTTAAATTCCAAATCTAGCTCTGTACCTCAAAGTGTGACCACAGAAAACATTTTAACCTCTGAGCATTAGCTTCCATTTCAACAAACCTTGAAAACTGTAATTTCATAAAGTGTTGCAATAATTAAATAAGTTAAATATGCGTGGCAGTGCCTGGTTTATAGAAGGCACTCCAATTACATTAGTCTAATGAAATCTGGGGAATCATTAAGTAAATAAGATATTTTCCATTCATTCCAGAATGTCACAGTCTAGCTAGGAAAAAAGATATTTACAAATAAAACAGCTATTATGAGGTGTAATATAATTACACACCTTGGTAGTTACTGTCAAGGATAGGAGCTAAGGAAAAGGACATTTCCTATGCAGCTAAACATGGCCAGAGAAAGCTGCACAAAATAAGTAGACTTAAACTGAATGTCTACATGTAAGATGTAGACACTCCCAACCCAACAACAACAACAACAAAAGCTGAACAAACAAAATCAACAGCTCTTCTTAAGTTTGTCAGTAGAATTGATACAGAGGAAGGGCCCTATTGGGGTAAAGAGGAATGGAGATTTATGACAAAAGATGCTGTTGCCTAACCATTTTAAGGCTAACTAATTTAAAAATTGCAAAGATTAAAAATGTCCAGAGTCCACAGAGAAAAGCCAGTGATGACAGGGTTACTTTCTCAATTTTAAGCAGACTAAGTAGATAAATTCTTTTACATGTAAATTGTGTTTGTGTGTTTGTCTGCACTCTATCCCAAGATTCAACTACACGTGATAGTGAAAGGGATTTGAAAATTGGGTATAAATCCACAAGCTGAAAGAAATGAAGGACTATTAGCAGATGAGAAATTTCTATACTCTTTTGAAAATGAGAGAACAGAAATTTCTGATTTATCCAGAATGTGCTGAGGTAGCAACCAAGAGGAAGGAAGCTGAATTACACTGCAGAATTACACTGCAGGGGTCAGATCTTAGAGATCCCAGGGAAGGGAGAGAGCAAGGATGAGGTAGTGGGTACTAAAATTCTCCTCACCTGAGAGTAAACCTGGAAATTTCCTTTACCACTCCCACCTGCTGGGGATGCAAAGCAGCCAGAGAGATGCAGAAACCAAGAAAACACCCACTTTTACTTTTACTCTTTCCTACCCTGCTTTGTTTTTCTTCATAGCACTACTGCCGCCTGGCATTGTTATCTAGTTATGTGTTCATTAGCCCACTGTTTATCTTCCCCATAAGCAAGTAAGCTCCCAGAGGGCAAGGGCTTTGTTGGTCTTCTTCAATTCTTTATTGTTAGTGCCTGGCAAATAGTAAGCACTCAGTAAATATTTCTGGCATGAACGAATGAATAAATGAGTAAGCCAATCAATGATACTAACAACAGGAATAGTACACAGTAACTTCTTCCAGTCTCAGATTTACTACATTTTCTCCTGAGTCTTGGGGCCTGTGGATAAGTATAGAAAACTTTTTCAAGAGGAAGGAAGAACATGAGCAAAGGCACAAGGAGGAAGAAAGCAGAAGGCAGGGAGGGAACACAGTAGAAATCTGCCAGACTGGCTTAGGTCTGCTCCTGCAGGGTGCTTCCCTAAATTCCATAGAGAAGATCCTGTATTACCACTCACTGCATCTCTCATGCTTCTCAGTATCGAAGTAGTTTGTAATGTAGCTATTGTAAGTCCTTTCTCTTGCTATTTCTGATATTTTAATTTGCTGCCTTCTCATGATAGCATCCGTGCAGTCTGACAGCTCTGCCTTTCACAGAACCTATTTAAAGGTGATACAACCAAAGGACATGGAGGGCACTGGCAGGGAACCACAAGTCATGTTGCTCACTTCTGAAAGCCATCATGCAGGTCATTCCTGCGTCTAGAGAAAGCAAAGGCCACTTGCTCACAAATGCAATAATTTTCCTGCTCAGCAGCTGGCGAAATAGCATGCAAACATCCAGTGCTCTCACCTACATCTAGATATACACTAGAAGTTTATTAAAGAACAAAAAGCAAAGCATATTTTAAAGAATGAAACAAACTAATTGAAGTCCTTTCAGATTTACCTACAGCCTGTGAACCAAGGTGGCATCATGGTGCCAGATGTAACATTCAGGTCTCCTGACCATGGGCTGAGTCACCAGCTCTCAGACTTGTTAATTCCAAAGAGGAGCTTGCCCTGGTTTATTTCAGCATGCAGGTGCTTCTATCCATCCCATCCCAGGCCATCTGAATGCAGCGCTAAAGCACCCTGGATGTGACAGTCTATGTGTGAAATATCTTTGCACCACTTTCTATAGCAACCTACCTAATAAGTCACTATATCTGAAAATAAACTTACTTCCTTAAGTTCTGTCTTTCTGATCCCATATAATCTACTAAGAAAAACGGGACAAGAGGCCAACTTCCTTTTCTGACACGGCCTGTAAGCAGACACTAAAAACAAGGAGTAGGGGCCTAAACTACAAATGCCTCTTCTAATGGCCACTTGAAAGCAAGTCTCAGGAGGTATCTTATAAAATCTAGGTTTACTCTACTTCTTCATACAGTTAATCATTCATTCAATAAATATTTACTAAATTTTAACTATTCTTATGGCATTAGGAACATATAGTATAAAAGATAACCATACCCCTGCTTTATCAGATTTTCCAGTATAATTAGTGATCTATTGATACATCCTGAAATTTCTGGAGGAGTCCTGATTACAAACATTTTATGGCTAAGATACATTGTTGTAGAATTTTAAAATGTTCTTTCTTTAAAAAAAAGGCAACACATTTTTAATTATTAAGTGAGCACATTTTCTCTCATATTTAAAACAAAAACAAAATCTTTTCAGGGCTATCAAACATCAAAAAATAAAAAGAAAAATCTGATGCACATAGAGGCTTCCTAAAGAAAAAAAATGGCTCCCAAGGCAGAATAATTAGCCAAAAACGATGGTATTGGTACACTTACAAAAAAACGAAAGGAATCAAAAGAGTGGTGATAATCAGAAAAAGAAGCACAGAAAATCAGAAGCCAAAAAGGAAGCAATGTGCGTGGTTATTAAATGTAATTCAGTGGAAACAGATCCATATTCTGGAGATGAGCCTTCCAATTTTTGTTTGTTTTGTCTTGTTCCTGCTGGCAAAACCTGAAGGTCCAGACCTGGCTGAAGTATCTAAGCCTATTAACCTATCTTGACTCTGATCATCTGCTCTCCAAGGAACATTTGCATTCTAATCATGGGTTGTGGATTTTCTCTGGAGCAATCATGTGCTGGCCAGCAGACATAAACTCAGTGAGTTTAGCAACTAGAAAACTGAATGCAATAAGCTCACCTCATCCTTGGACTTTTTTTTCAGGCTCACTATCTAACAAAACGTCATTTAATTTCACAAATGTATAAAATAATTTATATAAAGTAACTCACAAAGTGGGAAAACATCATCTGGCAAAGTGTCTCAATATGTGGTTTGGACAAAAGAGTCAATATTCATATAAGGGACATGAATAACATCTCCACTCCAAAGCACTTGGACAGGAGTGATATGCAAACGATGAGGACTTAATGCCATAGAGGTATGAAGGGGAAGAAGTTATGTCTTACTGAGGAAATTCAGGAAAGCATCCCAGAGGAGGTGGTAATCAACAGAGCCTTGAAGAATGGGCATTCAAACAAAGATGGAGAAGGGCTAAGGTGAGTGCTTCAATCACATAAAATTTTGAGCATGGAAAACATATTGTACTTTCAGGGAATGAAAAGTAGATTGAACAAATTAGATATGACCTTAAAATAAGACTCAGTTCAAATGATAGAAGATGATGACACGCCAGTTTGAGGGTTCCAGATGTCATATGGCAGCAACACAAACCATCTCATCTTAATGATGATGAAGACACATAATAGAATGAAACCCTAGGAATTAGCCAAGGTGTAAAGCACCGTGAGCCAGGTCTAAAAACTCAAAAGCACACTTCTAACTAACAACAATAGTTACATTCTAATGTAGAGTTGATATTTTTTCACCCATATACTTGGATGAAAACAAGCTAAAATGAAAAGCGGAGGACAGAGAGCCGAGTCCCAGATCACAATAGTATTATTACTCTATAGAAGCCATAATAGGACACAAATCTTGGCTACTTCATTATTTTGACTCAGACTTTCAAACATCTCCAGCAGGGTCCAAGAGATGTCTTTGTAAGAAGAACCTTGTCTATTCGTATTTTCATGAAAATATTAAGAAGTAGAATACATTTGTTTTACTAAAAATTCAATGGGAGGTTAGTATTGTCAATATGAGTCTATATGCAAAACTGTATGTGTAGAATCAGAGATATTCAGGAACTATCTGAAAAAAAATTGTATATTTGGAGAGTTGAAACAGAAATAGAAAGATAAGAAAACTTTTTTTTTGTTTGAGTCAAAAATAAAGGTTATCTTTTCAAAAGCAATAGAATTAGAGGAAAAGATGGTAAAATACTGGTCACTGCCTCTCAAAAAACAGATGTTTAAAAACTGGAGAGCTGACCTGAATATAGCTTAGTAAGTACAAGGAAAAGGAAATATATCTGAGATAGAAAATTCTATTCCACAAAATCACCATATGTGAAGCCTCAGGCTAGTGGCAAGCTTAACTTCCATGAAGGAGGAAAAACAACAACAACAACAAAAAAAATAGCTTCTATTGCTGGGAAGACTACTTAATTGTTTATTACCCAGGAAGTGTCATGGTACTGTATAAATGAGGGATACATTTTCAGTTCAGACTTAAGCAGAAGGGAATGGTAATATTAAGAGTATGAAGGCCTCTTCAATCTGCACAGTGTACAGACCACCCTCCCCTCAGAGGAGAAAGGACAGACATGAGGAATAAAACAGATGGACTATTACCTTCAGGAGTAGAAAACAACTTATAGCATCATGCAGCCATTCTCAGGGTTAGAAAGCAACAATTATGTTCTCGGCTAGTAACTAAGGCCCAGGAATCACAAATAGAAACCTTACCTTCGATCCCACCGTGAGCAGAATAGACTGCATGGTGGATGAGCCACCCATAAGAAATTCTTTATAGCTATCTTGCTTAAAGGTTCTAACTACTTCCCTTAAGAGAAAAAAAATGGATGCTTTATCAAAACCTACTATGTACTCTACTAACTATAATTATAATTCACAAAAAGGAAAGTGTAAGTTATTTATTTAAAGGGTGAACAAGTACCACCTTTAAGAACTTTTCCAATCCAAGTTAACATCTCAGCTTTCTGGTCATTTTCAGTTCTAAGAACCACTTTACTTTGATCATTCAGATTCATTTGCAGGTATTAAAATATCAGGCCAGTCTACTACGATCTCACACCTATCAGATCTTCCTCTCCCTCCTCACTCATGACAAGGCCTGAGTCTTGGAGACCTAAGTGGGGAAGGGAATAGAGGCCTCTCTTTGATCATTTCTTCTGATTGATGCCTCTTTCTCCACTTACCATGTAGCTTCTGGTTCTTGCATGGCCTGGGCTAATAGAATGAAGAAAAGAGGAGGAGAAAGAAGAAGAAGAAGAAGAGGAAGAGGAGGAGGAGGAAAAGGTGGAGGTGGAGAAGGAGAGGGAGAAGAAGAAAAGCAAAAAGTTAAGCATCCTTATTCACACTGGGTGGCCACCTTGCTCTGTTGTGACTGTACCCTGGGAACACTGAGTTCTTCAGAAGCAGCTCCTTATGTTCTGAAGGAACCTCCACACTGTGGTTTCTTGAGTTAGTTAATGCATTTTCCTGAGGACCTTCAACACCCCAAAGATTCTACCCTAAAGTTCACCCCATAGGCACCTCTGTAGCTACACAACCCTCGCCCCAGCAAGTCACTTTCTTGGGACAATTATCATCAAAGTTACTTAGTTCCTGTTACTTTCTACTGCATATACTTTTCTCAGGAGGAATATATGGATCCCTGCCTAAAAAATAATAAAAATCTAAACTGGTTTAAAAATTCTGTTTTGTGAAAATATATTCGTATTTGTAGGTACCACATATTATACCATACTTAGAAGAAATTTGTCTAGAACAGAGTGAAAAGATAGTTAGAATGAAAGAAAGGAAGAAGAGAGTTAAGAGACACAACCTGTATATCCGGAATTCTCTCTGTATATCAGATCTTGCACTGTGAAACAGGCATTATCTCTGTTTTCCAGGTGAGTAAGATGGAACAGAAAAGGTGAAATGCTTAGTGAACAGCTGTCACTCCATTGTTCCAGCTTCCTGTGTTTCTGGGAACTTTCCTGCCACCACCCCATTTTCTGTGAATAGAACCATAACATGAGCATACACATACGTATTGATCCCCATTGCCAAGGAAATGGAAGTATTAGGCACGGTTAGCCTCAGCCTTAGCTGTCACATCTACTGAAAAATGGAGACAACTACACGCCGCCAGGAAGAATGAAGCAGATTAGCAGAAATGTGAAGCAAAGTAAACTCCTTGGATTTTCTACAGTTCTTTCTGATTCTAACTGATAGTGAGGCTCAACTTTGTTCTTACCTCTGGGTTTCATGAGTCACTTCCTGCTATTTTGGCTTAGGCTAGTGTAGCTGGAGTATATCATTGTTAACCAAATTGCCAAATGTACTGGCTCAAGGTAGAAAGCTTGTAAGGAGTGAAAAAAGTATTCACATCTGGTACTGCAAAATTCCAACATTTGTCCCACTATATACTTGGCTAAGAGAAGTGGGTACAGTTCTGGGAAACATGCACAGAACTATAGTAGTCAGAACTGAAGTCATCACCCAGTATAATCAGAACAGATCTGAGTCCTATCTGCTCAAAGTTTCAGCTATGCACCTGAGGAAGGATTTAGATCAATGAAGGAATGCTCATCTGATATATATCACCACTATAATTCAATTGACACTTCATATCCTGCACACAGACATCTTTCTCATGATCTTGGACTCTTTTTTAACTTTTTCTATGTATTTGTTTCATCTATTCAAATAGGTTATAAGCTTCTTGAACTCAAGGAGAGTCTATTATACATTTCGTTGTATTCAATAATCAATAGATATAGGATACTGTCTTAAATGAATTAAAATTAAAGCTACACAGCTTGTTCACACAAGAGAAATGAGGATAATTTAATAATAATACTTATAGATATGAGTTTCTGCATTAATGGGAACTGGTCTTTTATGATACCACGGTCAGAAAAGGAAGAAGAATTCTCATATACTAGTATGAAATATTTAGGTTAACATTAAAAGCAAATTCTCCAATTGAAGCAATTGTTAAACCATAGAATATGTTAAGGGGAGAGAAAATTTATGAGATTCAACTTCTTCACGGGGATTTTTTATTGCCTTGGACAATTTGGGTTTAGATCATTTTAATGTTTCATTTAATAAAGCAGTATACACTTCATGACCATTCTTCAAGTCTCTCCAATAACTATAAAGACATCAGACAAGAGTAGAATTTCATCTTTCTTTTCCCATTACAACATATTAAATGGTAATGTGGGTACACCTTATATTTATGGATATTGGCATATGGAACTGAGATACTAAAACTCTATATCACTGACAACAATCACGAATGTGAGAATTGTCTTAAATTAGAAAAATATGTTTTAAAAATATTCTCACCTACCTGTTTATATCATCTAAAAATTAACTAGAAGGAATCCTCAAATAATTGAGTAAAAGTGTGTTATAAAAACATCATTGGAATATTTCTTCCACTCACAATTAAGTTCACTAGGAATGTATTTACCTTTTTATCTTTTGTGGATTCATTTTTTAATTCTTTATACTTTTATTGGTACAATGTAATCTGTACATCATAGTGAGATTCGAAGTAAGACAAACATACATATACACATCACCTGGTGTATTTACCTCTGTATATGCCCCCCACCATCGCTCCCCCTTCCTCCCTCCCTGTACATGCTAGTGAGATTGGTAGTGAAACCTTCTTATATGGACATAACCTTATTGGAACTGTCTTCTTTTTCATTCCTAATTCTTTCCCTCCCTATCTCCATCTACCAGTCCCCTTCCACTATTCTACTGGTTTCTCTCCTCATTTGACTGAAGTCCCTTTTGCTTCCTATTTTTGTTCTAGCTTCCATATATGAGAGAGAACATACAACCCTTGACTTTCTGAGACTAGGTGAAATCACTTAGCATAATGTTCTATCCATTTTCCTGAAAATGACATAATTTTGTTCGTTATGGCTGAGTAAAATTCCATGGTGTGTATATACCACATTTCTATTATCCGTTTGTCTATTGATGGGCACCTAGGTTGGTTCCATAACTTGGCTATTGTGAGTTGTGCTGCTATGAACATGGGTATGCATGTATCACTATAGTATTATCTTAAACAACTAGAAAGCCAGACAAAACATATGAAACATCTCTTTTCATACGCTGCTCAATAGGTAGCCCAAAGCAGTGATCTCTGAAAGAACAAAAGCAACTGAGATGACCCCGGACACAGCCTGGTGCTTCTGCCTGGGGAGAGTTTCTGGGCTGCAGCACAGGGAAGGGACTCCCAAGCAGAGGCTTGCGGTGTCTTTGAGTAGAGGGGACATGGCTCTGATTTCAGGTCATCCAACACAGCTAACTTACAGGGTAAAAGAACAAACAGGAGCTGCATGCAGAGAGATCTGGAGATCTCTGAATCCTTTCAAACTTTGGCTATGGCATACGTGTGCAATACACATCGAGACCAAGGAAAGACCCACCAGAGAGGATTGGGCAAAACGGTTTCTGGAGCTCACAAAGTTTAGAATTAGTTTAGGTTATCTATTAGAGCAGAGAGCTCTCCTCATTCATAGACATTGTTTAGAGTTTGCAGTAGGTTATTGCCCAGATCAAATCAGCCCTGCTCTGAATTCACCTTAACTAAGTTGTAAAGAAAAACTCAAGAGCATACTGCTGATTTCAAGTAACTGAACTAGACCCCAAAACACAGAATCAAAAATTCAACAATATTTAAAGAAGTACAGAACAATCCAGAACACAAAAACATAAAAATTCAACATGTCAACATTTAATAAGAATTATCAGGTAAGGGAAGAAATAGGGAAAACAATGCCCCCCCCAAGCAGGAGAGCAATCAAGTCAATCAATGAAAACATTCAAAAGTGATATAGATGAATTAGGAGACAATAGGACAGCTGTTATAAATACACACTCCATATGAGCTGGGCATGGTGGCACACGCTTGTAATCCCAGTACTTGGGAGGCTGAGACAGGAGGATCACAGGTTCATAGCCAGCATCAGCTACTTAGTGAGGCCCTCTGCAACTTAGTGAGACATTGTTTCAAAATAAAAAGAATAAAAAATAGGGCCAGGGGTGTAACTCAGAGGTAGAATGCCCCTGGGTTCAATCCCCAGTACTGCAAAATAAATGTTATTTATTTAATATTGTTTATAATATTATTTATTAAATTATTAAATAATATTTAATTATTAAATATTAACTAATATTTAATATTTTAACAAGGGAAGGGGAAGGGCAAGAAGTACTTCATACGGGTGGTGGGAAGTGGGGGGACACTAAGAGCTGTGTGTATATATATTAACATCAAAGATATTCATTGTGATGTAAGACTCCAATGCACCAATAAAAGCACGTTAATAAAAAATATTTAATATTTTATTTAATATTATTTATTAACATGATTAGGATGATGATGTGATCAAATTCTACAGATAAAAGATACAATATTTGAGATGAGAAATATGCTAGATGGGATAAATAGTAGATTAGACATCGAAGAAAAGAGTACCAAACTTGAAGACATATATATTTTATACAAAATAAACACAGAAGGAAAATAGGTTTAAGGAATGAAAAGAGTATTAGTGACCTGTGAGAAGATATTAAACAATCTAGAATTTGTGTAACTGTATTCCCAGAAGTGGGAATCAAAGAGAGAGAGAGAGAGTTGTTTTAAAACAATCAAAATTGTTTTAAATTTGATAGTAACTATAGATCAAAGACCTAAAAAGCTCAGTGAATAAAATGAACAGTAATAATGGCACAAAGATAGGAAAGATCACAGACTTATTTTCAGAAATTATGAAATAGAGAAATCTTTAGAACACAGAAGTGGTATAACAAACTATCAACCTAACCAGGCATGGTGGTGCACACCTGTAATTCCAGCTACTTCGGAGGCTGAGGCAGAAGGATCACAAGTTAGGGGCCAGCCTTGGCAACTTAGCAATACTCTATCTCAAAATAAAAAATAAAAAGAGATGAGTATGCAGCTCAGTTGTAGAGTGTGTGCCTGGCATGCACATGGCCCTGGGTTTAATCCCAGAGAGAGAGAGAGAGAGAGAGAGAGAGAGAGAGAGAGGAAGAGAAACTATCAGTCTAGAATTTTATATCCATCAAAACATGTCTTTCAAAAATTCAGGCAATGTAAAGAGTTCAGACATGAAAGCTGAAAGAATCATTGCCAACACATCTGTACCATAAGAAATATGAAAATAAGTTATTCAGACAGAAAGAACATGATAGAAATTTGGATCTGAAATATGGAAGAAAAAACATTGGAAATGGTAGATATATGAGTAAATATAAAAATTCTTTTTTATTTTTTAAAATCACTTTAAATATAATTGAATAATTAACCCAAAAATAATAGTAATTGATTATAGAGCTTATAATACACGATAGTAAAGTGTACGAAAACAACAGCACAGAGTTCAGGAGGGGGAATGACACCCTCCAGCGAGCTTCTTAAGTCTATGTAAAGTGGTATGCTACTATTTGAAGATAGACTGAGATGTTAGAGATTTATATTGTAAACCCTCTATAATGGAAAAACAACACAAAGTTGTAGATGTTTAACAAATAGTAAAGAGAAAATGGAATAAAAATACTTAATGTAATCCAGGCATGCTGGCACCTGTAATTTCTGTGCTTGGGAGGCTGAGACAGGGGGATTGCAGGTTCAGGCCCAACCTCAGTAATTCAGTGAGACCCTCAGCACTTAGTGAGATCCTGTTTCAAAATAAAAAAAAAAAAGAAAGGGCTGGGAGTGTAGCCCAGAGGTAGAATGCCCCTGGGTTCAATCCCCAGTTAACACACACACACACACACACACACACACACGCACACACGAAATATTTAATGTAAGTACTTAATGTAAGTGAAGGTAAGAAAAGAGGATAAAGTACAAAGAACAGATCGGGACAAAGAAAGAAAATAGCATAAAACTACGTTAAACATCATTAGTAAATTAAAACCACAGTGACGTGCCACTACACATTTTCTCAAAAGGCTAAAATTAAAAAGAATCCTGGCAGGGGGTTGGGGAGGGAGGAGGAGAAAACAAGGGGGGAAGGTTCTGGAAAATTAAATTGATCAAATGATGCCATATGCATGTACGGGTAAGCCACATTGAAACTTCCTAACCCATATAATTAATATTTAACAATAAAAAATTTTAAAGAAAGAGAAAAGAGAAAGATTCACACATAATACCAACTTTTAGTAAGGATGTGGGTCAACTGGAACTCTCAGACAATGCTGGCAAAAATTCAAAACAACATAGTCACTTTGGAAAACAATTTGGCAATTTCTCATGAAGTTAATCAAACAAACATACAACCCAGCAACTCCAAACCATATGTTCACACAAAAAGTTCTTCTCAAATGTCGGCAGAGACCCCAAATTGAAAACAACTCTAACGTCCTTCAACAGGTGAAAGAATAAACAACTTGTGAAATGCCCATCCAATAGAATACCACTCAGCAATAAAGAGAACCAAACTATGGGTACGCCTAATGATGTAAATGAATTTCAAAAGTACTATAATAAATGTAAAAGCTAGATATGAAAGAGTACAAAATTTTAGCAAATGCAAACTAATCGATAGTGACAAAAAGCAGACTAGCAATCACTTGGGTCCTAGGGTGGAGTATTGAGTGCCGGGGGCAGAATGCATGGATTTATGCAGAATGCCATAGATTTATGCATGAGGAAACATTTTGGAGCAGTGGAAATCTTCATTATGGTTGTGATTATAATGTATAAACATTTATGGCACTTGCCAAGTTGTACATTTTAAATGTGTACAGTTTATTGCGCATAAATTACCTCAGTAAGGCTGATTTTGAAGGTAGACTGAAAGAAGTGGAAATGGAGTATCAATATTTTATTAGTGAAAGGGAGGCTGGCCATTCGTCACCCATGATGGACATTCCAAACCCAAGAAGTGCTATCTACTTCAGAAGAACCCCAAAAGCACAGGCTTAAAAAAGAAAAAAAAATAGATCATGTTGCTAATACTTAAAGGGCATCTTGTAACTAAATCATAACCACACCTCAACCAAACCTTTCCTTTCTACTGTCTCCCTATTTCATTTATTAGAATTCCATCCTATTTGGTTGACTAAGCTAGAAACTTGGGAATCATTCCTGACACCTTCTTCCCCCTCATCTTCCCTCATTCAATCTCACCAAGTGCTGGCATTTCTATATGACAAATGTTTTTGGTGTCCTACCCTTCTGTGTCACACATAAACCTCAAGTACCTCATCAAATTTCCTCAAATGTGCCCTTCCTTACCACACTCCAGGAGTATTCTAGCCCCAATAATCACTTGTTCTTGAAGTGCCAAGCCTACAACAGAGTTGACTCCCTACAAGCCCAGAGGTTTTAGGACCTCTGCCACCTCCAGACCTGGATGAAACACCTCACTACCAAGTGCAGGATCTGGCACCGTACAGTAATGCCCTACTGAAGGGACTGGATAATATAACTCGGAAGTGTGTTGTGTCAGTTCTCCAAGGGGTGAAAACAGGAGACAAGAGGGATCCAGGTATATAAGACTTGCCTTCCTTCATGTTCTTTGCCCTTCCCCTAGCACGGTTTCTTATGTCCTACGTGGAGCATATCCACATACTGAGCAATATACCTGCCAGCTGACCCCTTCTATCCCTTCATAGCGTGATGGAAGTCGTAGCTATCATGGTAAGAAACCACTTCTCATTGCTTTACCTCTAGCCACAATGGTGACTCGTTGGTGCACATTGTATAGAGCTTAGCATGTAACAAGCACTCAATAACAGAAGCCATGGCTGTGATACTATGGCATGACAGAAGCCAAAGAAGACAATGCAATTACTTTTCTTTCTGATGAAGCCTAAACAATATCTATAAAGCTACATTCAGCCGGGCATGGTGGCGCATGCTTGTAATCCCAGTATTTGGGAGGCCAAGACGGGAGGATTGCAGGTTCACGGCCAGCCTCAGCTACTTTGTGAGGCCCTCCGGAACTTAGTGAGACCCTGTTTCAAAATAAAAAATAAGCCGGGAGTGGTGGCGCACGCTTGTAATCCCAGTACTTTGGGAGGCGGAGACCGGAGGATCCGGGTTCGCGGCCAACCTCAGCGCGCATGCGCACGCGCGATATCGATCAATCAATCTCTCTCTCTCTCTCTCTCTCTCTCTCTCTGTCTCTCTCTCTCTCTACCTAGCGAGGCCCTCCGCAACTTCGTGAGACCCGGTCTCAAAAATAAAGCATAAAAAAAATAGGGCCGGGGGCGTAGCGCGGAGGTAGAACGCCCCTGCGTTCAATCCCCGGTACCGCAAAAAAAAAAATAAAAAATAAAATAAAAAAAATAAAAAATAAAGAAATAGAGCTGGGGGTGTAGCTCAGAGGTAGAATGCCCCTGGGTTCAATCCCCAGCACCACACACACACACACACAGCTACATTCATTTATGCATTATTTGTATGCATTTTATTAATTTTATTTTATAACAACTATATATGCTATATAGTTATGGGAAACTGATATTTTCATGTATATTCACTTATTATATATTTATTATTTATTATGTCCACATTATTAAATATAAATCAAACATGGGAAACATCTGGAAGATAACAAATGTCGACGGTGATCTTTCTGTGGTGGATTTCTGTGTTTCTGTTGGTGTACTATTTAGTATATTTTCCTAAAATTTATATACTTTTGTAATAATATATGTTATAATCACAATTAAAGGTATTAAATGTTAAAATAGTTGTTATTATAAAAGCAGTAAGATTAGTGATATACAATAGACTGATAGGCAAAAATAAGCAATTCTAACCTGACCTGTTTAATAAGGTGGTTGGCCTTTAAGAGAGCCAGAGCAGCTTTATTACAAGTTTTTATAAGAATTGTAGATCTAAAAAAAAAAAAAATGAGCCTGCCAACACCATGGCTACCTAATTGGCCACAGAGCTTGAGGACCCTAGGTCCCAGGTTGGGAAATTCTAAAACATCTTACCTTAGATGCCCTTATTAATGAAAATTCAATTTCACCCTGCTGAAAGCCAATATGTAACTCTGGGCCGTTTTCAATAGTTTCTTGGGACAGGCGTCTAGAACTGCACATGAAGTGCATGTTTTTATTTTATTTATTTATTTTTTCTGAAAGCCATGGCCTACTTCAATCATGTTGTTCCAGGTGAAATTTAATAAAATGACAGCATATTAAATAGGATGCTGCTTAGATTCCCAAGATACTGGCCCGAGGCTGGATGGCTTTAATAGATTATCTCTAAATGAGGTCTCTGTCTCCACTTTCCATCCCAAGACTAAATGAGACAGCTACAGAAATGGCTGAGAGCAAGACTACCTGGATTAAATGTGCTATAGACTGAGAAGCAAATACACGCGTCCAGGTTTTTCCAGTTTGTCTTTAGGGGACTGATATGTTACTGCAAACAGATCCAAATGTAAGCTACATAAATATCACAGAATGGCTGCTGAATGTGCCACACATTATCTACGTGGTACTAAAAGTACACCCTACGGCACGTCCCAGCAACCAAAGCATATGTCATGACATTGCTCCCCCCTTCACGTTAATACCCTCCACCATAGGATTTTATGTCTCTTTTCTTGGCTTTCCCTGAACAAGAACTGGAGTTTGAGTGACTGTTCTGGAATCTCAGTGTGTTTTGCTTTCCCCAACTGTCTTCCTGAATGAGAGAAAGGGAAATTCGAGCACAAGCCAATTGGTAAAATCCTACATCCACCAAAGAAAAGAAACTGAAGAAATATTAAACCCTTCGCAATTTCTCCAGAAACAAAGGAATCTATTCACAGGAAAATAGAAGAATAGTCCCACAAAAATCATGAAGCAAACTTTTGCAAACACACTTACATCTCTAAGTAAAATAGAGTATTCTGCAAACAGGCTTTTATTTTGAAATACCTTTTTTGGGCGGCATCCTGGGGGTGTCTGGTCAGAATGTCTCGGTGGGTGGCCGGCTGGCTCAGCTAGGTATTACAGGTTGAAGGAAGAAAGGTTTCAGGTTTGAGCCACACACTTCTGCCTGCCTCTAAAAGTCTCCCCTGGTGCCATTTCACAGTCTGAAACGTAAGAAGGTACTAATTTCCTCACCATCAAATTTTCATGAATGTTTAGTTTACCATTTAAGGATGGAGTACTCAGGTCAAAAGGGTCACATTTGGGGCTCACATTTGAAATAAAACTAAACTGATCCCATAAGTCTTATTCAGTCCAAATCTGTCTTCAACCTATTCTACATGTGCTTTTCTACCTGTTTTTTTAACGCTCCCCATTTTACGGTTTTATCCTAATTACATGTAGTAAGGGCAGTGAGAGTTCACCCTTAGAAAGGTGAGAAATGTCAACCTCTAAGTATGCTCAGTAAAATAAAGTAAGTTAAATGAGTAAGTAACAAAGCTTCTACACCTGGAGTTCAGGTTAAAACAGCAAAGTTATAGAGCGTTCAACTTAGCCATCAATCTCCAGTGTGGAGAAATCTGAAGACATTTCGCTCCCTTTCTCAACTTCTATGAAAATAAAACTTGCTGGAAGAGGAAATTGCTATTTTTCTGGGGAAGTTCAACTTTTTTCCTCTCTTTCCAAACTTCTTGTAAGAAGATAGTCATCTTGGATTTAGAATGATAAAATTATTTCCATTATTGAAAAGAAAGAAGGAGACAAAAAGAAAAGAGAGAGAGAGAGCTGAAATGTAATGTTGCAAAAGAGGCTGCCTTTTGGAGAGGGAGGACGCTGGCATTCTCTGGTTACTTCTGATAGCAGGTGTGGCTGTGCTGACCTTGGCAAGAGGAAGCAATGTTTTGAAATGGATCCTGGGTGGCACATTTACACCAGGGGCTTTTGGCTTCACAAATCGACTTGTGCACATAAAGAATCCTTCTAGAATATACAGACTAATAAGTCAATTTTTTAACCAAAACAATATGTAGCAAACTCCAAATTAAAGCTTGAAACAGTTCTTGTACAGACCAATGTTCACATAGGTTTGCCCTCTCCTAGACACGAGATCTTACCTGCAATAGTAAAATAAAAAGAAGCTAATGCAAATACTTATATTTAAAGATAACTACTTTGTCTCCAAATTAAAAATAGTAAAACATTAAAATAAACTGTTTTTTTAATTTTGAGATTTATAAAGAGATGAAATTTTGCTGCAAATTACTGAATCTAAAACCTAGAGCCAGAACAATGTACAATTTGACTTACATTAACTTAAGCATAAGTATAAAATAACTCTAAATACTATTCTGGCAAAAACTATAATAAACCTATGAATAAATTAAGAAAAGATGTTCTGCAAGTTTTATATCCACAAAATTATACAAATAATACAAAAAATTAAAGACAGAAACCATAACAGAAAAAAAACTCTGAAGATGAATTGGACTTCATTAAAATAAGAAAATTTTTATTTTTTATTCATTAAAAGATGTTCCAAAGAAAAATGGAAGGAGTTGTTTTCAACTCACTGAGAACATTATAGTAGTACTAAAAAGAAAATAAAGAACTTCTATCTATAAACAAAAAAGGACAAGCACCCCAATAGAGAAAAATGGCAAAAGACTTCATTAATAGATACTTCACACATAAGGATATAAGGTGATTTGTAACCCAATAAAAAATGAGTAAAACCATAAACAGTGATATTTTTAGAAGAGGGAACATATAGCCAATAAGCATCTGAAGAAAGGGGTCCAATCTCCTCTAAGGAATAGAAATTAATATGGCTATGGGTATGGATATTAATTACTATCTATTTAACTGGCAAGATTAACAACTGTTGACAATAACAAATATTGGAGAATGCAGATAAGTAGGATCTCTTATCTATGGTTGATAGGAGTATAAAGGAGCTCAACTACTTTAGAAGGCAATCCAGCAATATCTCATAAAGTTGAACTTTTGCCAAAACACGACTCAGCGAAGTTGCTACTTAGACTGTACACAAGAAACTCCTGCACATGTTCAAGAGGAGGCAAATAATATTCATAAGAAAACAATAACAAAACATTGAAACATGGTCATCAACATATAAACTGTAGAATGGCTGCAAATATGTAAATTATGAAATATAATAATTTTGAAATATTCACAGCACAGATTACAATAGTAAAAGTGAATAAATTGATAAGCTAATTAAAATTCATTATATAAATGTGAATTACTTTAAACAGAAGAGACAATTTTGAAAAAGTAGAAGACAGTTGAAGAATTTATAATACCTAGCCTGAAGACTTTACTAGAAAACTACCGGAATCAAGGCAATGTAATAATTATTGGCATTAAGATAGACAAAATGGAACCGGACATGGTGGAGTACACCTGTAATCTTAGTACTTGGGAGGCTGAAATAGGAGGCTCTCAGGAACTTAGAGAGGAATATAAAGTGTAATTAATGCTTTGAAATGCTCTTGGCTTCTTAGGAACTACAATAATATTTGAGTCTATTGAATGGGCTTCTAAACTGTTGATAGATAGGAAAAAATATTGTGGGATGGCTTTGTTTTGGGGTCTTTACTAAAATATAACAAAGGTTGCTGGAAATCAGGGTTCAGGTTAGTGTGTAATTTGGTATACATTGCTTTGATGGGGACAACTATCCATTCTTTTACCTGAGCACCCTAAAAATTTGGAGACAATGATCAAACCAATAACACACTCCTTAACAATCTTTAGCTGATAGAGCTGCATTCAGATTTTCAAACCCTCTAGAAAAAGAGGAAAAAGTTTATTGGTCCAGATGCTGGAAATATAATGATGCCAAAGAGCTGAGCTATACTTGCCAAGTTTCATTCCCTTACTGGCCATCGTCCTAGAAAAACTAAACACAGATAGACTAAGAACACTTCCCTTTGGGAAATCATAGGCAGGCAGCAATATGCGCTGCAGCCACCATGGGCACATACGTATACGAGACCCACATTCGAAACAGGTGCTGGCTCTATGTCTCGCTGGCACCAACAGGAACATACATATATGTGTCCAGCAGTCAAAAGCAGGTGCTAGCTCTAGGACTCACTGCCAACCATCACAGGCACATATGCATATGTGACTGGCGGTTGAAAATAGGTACTGACTCTAGGTCTATCTGGCAACCCCATGGGCACATACACATATGTATATGTGACCGGCAGTTGAAAGTAGGTGCCTGCTCTACATCTCGCTGGTAAGCATGGATAAATCCAGTAGACTTATCCTACCCATGGCCATGCATGGACAGGAATCAGATTCAGGACCCGATCAGCATGCTTCAGGGCAATCAGATAGTGAGAGAAGTTAAAAAGGACACTTTGTTCTCCTCTGTTTTTCAGATGGGAAACTCCCCATCTGCCAAGGCCACTAGCACTTTCTTAGTCTGTATCTTATAGAACTGGGCATCTGTTGACCCCCAGACACTAAAGAAATATGTCTAGTCTTTTTCTGTGCTTGAGTTTGGTAGTATAGATTAAGAGACGGAGAGGATGGCCACCAAAGGAAAATGTAAACAATGACATTATCTTGCAGCTGGATCTGTTTTGCAGGAGGGGAGTAGGGGTCTGAAGTTTCTGTTAAGGAAAAATCCAAAGCTTTGCCAGCAAGGTAAATCAAATCTGGTCACACTAACAGATAAAAATTTGCCATGCCACCAGAGCCTAAAAGACAAAAGGAATTAATTAAGGATTTTAAAGTCACATTAAATGCATTAATTCTATATTTAAAACAATTAGGTTTTCTTAAGATATTGATCTGCTTTTGGTAAAAGTTTACAAAAAGAAGCCTAGAGAGCAAAATTTTACATTTTCTTAAGATAATTCCCTGTGTTTCCTACTATCTCTACTTTCTATATCTAAAACAATAATGTTCTAGGTATTTGTGTTCCCAAAATGTATAGGACTTCTAAAATACAAAACTTAAGAAAACACTTTTCTAAGCTAATGGCATTTGAACAAAACTGGAAATAGTGATAGCCTTTCCAGGCTTATATTTATATGTTCATAACTGTATTATGACTATCTTCTTTATTAAAAGATACAGATGGGATTTGTTTTGTTCCTGATAATTCTGTCTTGTGTTTTTCTTATAAAACTATGTAACTGTTGTCTGTTAACATTTAAAAGAAGTACAACACTCAGTGTTTTGAGATGATGGCCGTCACCTGCAAGATTGGTGAAATTGACTTTCTGAATGATTGACAACTGAGACTTAGAGAAGGGTCAGGAAATAAAAGGGCTAAGAAAGAACAGTCAAAATAAAAAATAAAAAGATAGACAAAATGGATCACTGGAATAGAAACGAGAGACCAGAAATAGACCCATACATATATGGTCAAGTAATTTTTAACGAGGTACAAAGACAGTTTAGTGTAGAAATGAAAGTCTTTTTAATAAATGGTACTGGAACAACTGGAAATTCTACATATTTAAAAAATGAACTTCAAGTCAGGTATGGTGGTACACACCTGTAATCCCAGCAGTTGGAAGACTAAGGCAGGAGGATTGCAGGTTCCAGTCCAGCCTCATCAACTTAGCAAGACCCTGTTTCAAATTTTAAAAATTATAAAGTTCTGGTGTTATAGCACAGAGGTAAAATACCTGGGGGTTTGATCCCCAGTACATACATACATACATAAATAAATAAATAAATAAATAAATAAATAAATAAATGTAAATAAAAATGAACTTCAATCTATATCTTAATATTATACACATAAAATTAACTCAAAATGAACCACAGACCCAAATATAAAACCCCAAACTATAAAATTTCTAGAAGAAAACACAAAAAATTATGAATTAGAATTTTTCTTTAGTAGTACACTAAATGTTCAACCTATAAAAGAAAAAAATGAGAAGATGAATTTTAAAATTAAGAACAGCTACACTTCAAAGACCCTATTAAGAGAATGAAAAGACAATTGTAGACTGGGAAGAAATATTTACAAATCATATATCTGATAAAGAACTCATATTCAGAATATATACAACAACTCTTTAAAATTAAAAAGAAGAAAACAACTCAATAAAAACTGTGTAAGAGATTTAAATAGCTCCTTGACAATGGAGAAAATGGTGGCAAATAAACACAAAAGATCCTTAACATCAGTAGTCATCAGGGAATAGAAATCAAAACCTCAGTGAAGTACTACAGTACATGTATCAAAATGGCCAAAATTTTAAATATTGGCTATACCAAATGTTGGAGAGGATGAGAAAGAACTAGAACCTGCATATGCTACTAGTAGGAATGTAAAATGGTACATAATTTGGAAAACAGTTCAGTAATTTCTTAAAAAGTCAAACATATACCTGTGCAATGACTCGGCCATTCCACTCTAAGATGTGGGGTTTACTGCATATCAATTTTATAGCAATAGAAATATTAAAAGCCATGCACGAGCCAAAGTAGTGTTATAAAACAAATACCAAGATTAATTCGATTTTGTGTACTTGGTATCTAAAGGAGAAACAGATAAAGTAAGAAGGAAAGAGAACAGAATGGAAGAAGGGACAGAGGGGAAATTCCTTTGAAAATTAAATAGAAACAACCCCAGTACACACAGTAATGTGGGTAAACTTCAAATCTGTTATAAGTGAAAGAAGCCTGTCTCAAAAACAATACAATATGATTCCATTTATATGACATGACATTTTAGTGATTGCCAGAAGCTAAAGAAATTAACCATCAAGAGGTACAAGGGAATTTGGGGGTAATCCTGAAACTATACTATATCTTACCCATGGTGGTTGTTTTTCAAAACTCATAGAACTTTGCACTTAAAAAGTGATTTTATTGCATGTGAATTATACCTCCATAAATTTGATCAGAAACAAAAAAAATAATGCCAGGCTGACACTTCTTGGGTTAACCTTGGGCTGCAGTTATTTTTCTCTGTCTCTATTGGGTCTTTTAAAATGTTGAATTAATTGACAATAGGAAAAGAAAATTTCATACTTTTTAAATTTAAAAAAAATTTTTTTTGACTATTTCTTTAAAAAGATTTGCCAACACTGTGTCCAAAACTCTCTATGGCTAACTAGGCAGCTGCTTCCCCTGCAGGCATGCAGTCAGTCCCTCGCTGAGGATTCTACTATTTATGGCATAATACCTGCCCAGTCTCTAGAGATGTCTGAGTTAAGCCCCTACCTTAAAACTGTGTCATCACCTTTACTAGCATGATCTGTTCCCCAGCCATGAATAAATTTGTCTTTAAGAATGGATCACGCAAAATTGTGTCCAATGGTTGGTAGAAAAGAAAACAAAGGAGACTAACAGATAAAAAAAATCCAAGCAGGACCAACTGCACAGATGCAAGCTCTTGTGCAATCACGCAGGGCCCCCCCAGGAATAGAAGGACCCAATGCTTGACTGATGCTCCACTGATGTCATCTTGAAATTATCAATAGTCTTTGAACAAAGCACCCAACATTTTCATTTTTGCAGCCAATTCTACAAATTCTGTAGCCAAAACTAAATCCAGGATCTTTTGGAGCCATCAATGAACTTTTTCTAATGGAGGATAGTGAAGAGGACTATTTTTGATATGATGCATTAACTTGACATTGTCATAAAGATCTAGATGCCAGAGTGAAGCACAATCTCATTATAATATCTAATTGGGAACTGGAGTCTTTTGACAAACCACAGCAACAACAGACCAGATTGGAGGGTGGCAATCACATTCCACAGCTATTTTTGAGTTGATAGATTAGACAGCCCCTGAAGCAAAAAGAAAAGAAAAAAACAAAGGCAAGAATCAAAAATAGCGCCTATAACCTCAAAGTTAATCACAAGTAGCTGGTATGGAAAAGATCGCCCCGTAAGTGTTCCTGGTTTAGGCCATATCTGTAAGCATAATTGTGACCACTACAATTCTAGTCCATTTTGTTTACCATAAGAAAAGATGTACATATCTAAGCTATTTCTTAAAAATTTCATCCTAAATCAAATCCCAACTAAGAAATTTAAGAGGAAGGGTAAAAGAGGTAAATACCTGCAGTTTCAATCCCTTGATGCTGCCTAATTCTCCATCTATGTAAGAGGAGAAAGAAATTGGAATAACTATACCACTTTAAGTACACTTTCCCAAACTTGAAAAGCTGTTATTCAGGCTACTCACCCTGTCATGAGGCCTGGATAGAGTTAAGCCAAAATCAAGAGAACAGTGATCTCTATACTGTGGCCTTCTAAGCATCACAGTTACTTATAGTGATAAGTTGGTGACCATACAATTTGTCCTCCAAATCAGGCTAGTTTTGAGTGCTAAATATAAAATTGAAGAGCACTAAGACAATAAACACTAACCAGGATTCTCCCAGGCTAGCCATGACATAGGGCCACTCTAACTATAATAATTTCACATTATAATATAAGTATCCTATTAATTTTTGTTTTTTATTATTTTCTTGTTTTTTGTTGTTATTGTTGTTTTGGTACTGGGATACTAGTACCAGTACCAAACCTAGAGGCCTTCTACCTCCAAGCTACACCCCCTGCCTTTTTTAATTTTTAATTTTGAAACAGGGTCTTGCTAAGTTGTTAATAGTGGCCTAGAATCTGCAATCCTCCTGTCTCCAGCCTCCCATGTCCTAGGATTACAGGTGTGCACCACCACACCTGGTTTTTAATTTTTAATATCTTCATAATATTGCCATATGTTTATTATGGGCATTTTATATGTCAGACAGTGTTATGAACTTTCTAAAACAATTTTATATTGACACTATCAGAAGTATATTTTATTACTGCTATATATTTGTAGCATAATGCTTTTGAAAATTGGGCTATAAAATTGGTTCTTTGATCTATTTTAAATTATTTTGATAAAAATCAGGACTAATTTCAGTTGTTGGAGACGGGGGATGGATAGTGCCTAAAGAATAAAGAGATGAACGATGAAAAAACTATGCCCATTTTAAAATGTAGATAATGGAAAATTAAATTACATTTGAAAGCAACTTGGGTATGACATGTAATTTTAAAATACATAGAGTCTATCTTGCTTAATTAAGAAAGGATAACTTTGGTATTAGATAACTTTGGTATCATTTCTCTATGTATTGGGTAAGAATAGTTATTATAACAATGTACTTAACAAATGTACTTAATGTACTTACAGTAATTCAAGCATATATTTCACATGAGTGACTTAGCCAACATATATAAAGACCAGTGATGCAATTTAAAAATTACTTCAGGGCTTTATGCATTATCCAAAACAACTTCTGCATAGAAAATCCATAGGAAAATGTCCAATATTATAATATACATACATATATATATGCATATATTTATTATTATGACTTTTAAAGAGACATATAGTTATGCATCGCTATTTTTACTTAGTAACTTCTATAAACTTTATTTTCCCTTTTTCAAAGGATTTTTCTAGGAAATAATTAGGTTTCTGGGCTGGGGATGCAGCTCAGTAGTAGAGCACTTGCCTAGCATGTGTGAAGCCCTGGGTTCGATCCCCAGTACTGCAAAAATAAATGAATGAATGAATGAATAAAAGAATCACATTTCTAAGAATCTATGAGCTGGGCGTGGTGGCGCACGCTTGTAATCCCAGTACTTTGGGAGGCGGAGACCGGAGGATCCGGGTTCGTGGCCAGCCTCAGCTCTCTCTCTCTCTCTCTCTCTCTCTCTCTCTACTTAGTGAGACTCTGCAACTTCATGAGACCCGGTTTCAAAATAAAGTATAAAAATAATAGGGCTGGGGATGTAGCACGGAGGTAGAATGCCCCTGGGTTCAATCCCGGTACCGCAAAAAAAAAAAAAAAGAATCTATGAACATTTTGAAGTTTTTGAAGAATTAAAAGTTCAAAGGATTAGTAGTAGAGTGTCAATGTCTTATGTTTGTTAATGATATAGACCATATTTAATATAAAATCAACTTTTTAAACCTATGGTTAACATTTACTAAAATATCTTTTCATACATTATGGAAATTCATATCACACAGATTACAAAAAACTCCACAAAATATTAGAATGAATTACATTAAAAATCACCAGAAGTTAATTGCCAGTAATAAAGTTCTTAACACATCTATATAACTTTACATATTTACTGATTACAAAAAAAGCCTACTTATTATAAAAATTTAACAGTGAAGAAAAAAGTATTAAAATGAAAGTAAAAATTCTATGCATGGTGAGTTAATAAAGTACTCCCTTATTTCTCTGTGCTCTTCAATAATTTAACAGTTTTGAGCAGCAAATGGGTATTCAACTTTCAATCAAAATTTAAAATGATTGTACATTAAAATAAAATAAAATCCTACCAATTTTTTGGAATGAGAAGGAATGAAGAGATATGGGAGTTTGTTTTCTATAAATGATCCTTCTCAGAAAAATAGGGTTTTAGTCCCAAATCTGATATGTAGTAGCTATGTGACCTTAACCAGTTGTCATGGAGGGAGATGTTGTATCAGTTCATTCTCTCTGCTCACTTGCTTCTTTCTGCTCTTTAATTCAACCAATACTATAGAGAAGCCACATATGCCAGGCCCTGAGCCACATGGTCTATATTTTTATTAGCTCTTCCCAGCTCCTATGTTCCAAAGAGGGTAGAGAAGAGCTACCATAGAAGTGGGGCAGATGGAAGGAGGCTGCTGCAGTCCTGTGGGTGTCAAGGTGTCCTGGCCATGAGCCACAGCAGTGGACATCGAGACAGCTCACATGTTTAGAATTAGAACAGTCAAGACTAGCCAATGAATGGGAAGAAGAGCTGTAGAAGAGAACAGAGAAAAAGAGGATTCAAAAATGACTCCCAGGCCTCTAAGCTTCAGTTACTCATGTAATGAAAGCAGACGTTATAGCATGTGGGAAGTGATGGGTGATTAATGTAGAAGGAAATAAATAAGATCCTCTTAAATAGAAAGCAAAGCAGGAATACAATAGAAAAGGCTTGGGATAGTATTGAAGGGTGATAGCGGAGGAGAGAAGGTATATGTTTAAAACAGGAAACCAGGAAAGGACCCTCTAAGTTGCATTTGAGCTGAGATCTAAATGAGGTATCTAGAATGGGGGTAAGGGATTTGATCATCATCTACAGTACTTCTGAAGAACACTGAAAATTACAGCAGTTCAAAAGATTTCCCTCAGGCTTCACTTTAAAATTCACTAAGAAGTCACTTCTGCACTAAACTGTCTTATTTTATAAAAAAAAAAGATCAAGTACACTGTCAGTGATTCCCCATTATTAGAATGCTTATTCTGTTGTAATTTTCCATTTCTACAGATATTTGTACAAAATCAACCACATCTGAGAGTATGGCTTGAACAACTTAGAATAAAACTGATTTCCATCATGGAATTTCTAAGATTCTTTAGTAAAATTATTTGTCAAGTTATTTTCATGCAAACTGTGAAGACACATGTCTGACTTACCCCACCAGATGCTGAGTAGAAAACAGATTCTGTTTACTACTGTGGGATATCCATGAGGCATTCTTGGTGGTCTTTGGAAATGAGTCTTCTAATGTTACAATAGTCTTCTATAATGACATTAGAAAAATGACTAAATGTTGAATGGTTATAGCTAACTACAGACAGACTAATTTTAAAAAAGTTGAACATCTCGGAGGAATACAGTATTCTAACTGTGAAACTGTTAGAAGCAGCATATCCAAAATACATTGGAGAATTTGGTGAAAACCCATCAATGCGGGATAGGAGCAGGGCAGAACCACGGAGAGGATTCACACTTCTTAGATTATCAGAGTGAAGGATAAACAGACTAGGAAATCTTGAGTAAGCAAAAAAAGATCCAGTATTTTGTTAGTCTGCTTTCCACCACTGTGACAGTATACCCGAGACAATCAACTTATAAGGAGGAAAGGTTTATTTTACCTCACAGCTTCAGTCAATGGTGGCTTGGCCCTGTTACTTTGGGCCTATGGTATCACAGTCCATCATGGTGGGAGTGCTGTGATAGAGGAGGTATGCTCACCTCATGGTGACCAGGAAGCAAAGAGAGAGAGAGAGAAAGGGGTTAGGGTCCCTACATCCCCTTTAATGGCATGCCCTCAAGTAACCTAAGTTCTTTCTACCAGGAACCACCACTTAAGGATTCTACCACCTCCCAACAGCAGCAAGCGAGGACCACGCCTGTACCACCCAGGCCTTTGGAGACACTCCAGATCGAAACTATAGCAAGCGCTCAAAACAAAGGGATCTCTTTGTGAGATTTTTCTATTGTAGGCTTTTAAGACAGGCTTTGAAAAGAGCAAGTCATGCCAGGCATGGCAGTGCACACCTGTAATACCAGTACTTGAGAGATTGAGACAGGAGGATTGCAGGTTGAAGGCCAGCCTCAGCAACTTGGAATGACCCTCACCAACTTAGTGAAACCCTGTTTCAAAATAAAAAGGGCTGGGTGTGTAGCTCACAGGTAGAATGTCCCTGGGTTCACTCCCCAGTACTACAGATAGATAGATGATAGATAGATAGATAGATAGATAGATAGATATAGATAGATAGATGATAGATAGATGATAGATAATGATGAGATGGATGGATGGATGAATGGATGGATGGATGGATGGATGGATGGATGGATGGATGGAACAAGCAAATAATAGGTATTTAACAATGTGGTCTTGTGGAATCTCTGAACTTAAGAAAATAAATACATTGCCTGACACTCAAACAGTGAATGACTGAAATGACTGGGACCTAAAGGCTTGTGAACAACACAGAGGGCTGCTTGCATTTTTGCCCGGCTCCCTCATATTTCTTCTCATTAATTGAAAAACAAAGTTTAGTGAAAGTTCTAGGCTTCTTCTGTAGGGCAGAGGCTTTCAATCTTAGCACTATTGACATTTGGGCTGAATAATTCTTTTTGTAGGGCTGTCTACTGAATTATAGCATGCTTAGCAGTATCTCTGGCTCTGCCCACTAGATGCCGATAGTACCAGATTCCAAGTTGTTAACAACAAAATTGTCTCCAGGCACTGCCAAATGCCCCCTGAGGAAAAGAGTCACCCATGGTTGAGAACCTCTGCTGCAGAGTGATGTGTTACCACCTACTGCAGATAAAAAGAGCTGGAACAGAATGACACAAGACACCAACCTTCAGACTCTACCATTTTTATTGCATATCTCACTGCATTCCAACAAAGCATTGATACTCTGTCTATCTTTATTTTTCTGTACCCCCCAAACTCCCAGGCAGAGTATGCTATTAGTCAGGTCTGACAGAAGCCCAGATGCTGTCATCTCACCTCATTAAATGTTCATCCTAGAACACTTCTTGTAGCATGGATTCATTCATCACCTAGAGACAGTTTATAATGGCTTTGACCATTGGACCTATCAGCTCCACTGAGCAGAATGGCTCTCTTAATTTAGGGGAATCTGCCAGTTATGCTGGACACGAGAGTAAGAAAAGAGAATCCAAGGTTCAGAATAGGATTGAAGTGATCTTCCATTCTTCTTGTGATCACAAGCCTGCCTTCTACCTTAACAGAGTAAAGATAGTCTCTACCCAAAGCGGGCAAGGCCTCTCTCCTACTTGGAGGTGCAGGGAGGGTGGTGTATTTCAGGAGGGCATGGAAGCTCCTCACCCCTTCCCACAGAGCTGGCCCTATCCATGTCTTCCATCTGTCCCTGAGTTGCAAATCCCTCTTGCAATAAACTAGTAATCTAATAAGTAAACTGTTCTGCAACCCATTTGAGCAAGTGACCAGATGATCCAAGGAGGAGGTCATGGAGACCTCTGATTTAGAGCACAGGTGACAAGCTGGCTTTGCCACTGTTACCTGCAGTGGGGCAGTCTGAAGGGACTGAGTTCTTAATACATGGGATCTGTTGTTTTTCCAGGTAGATAGTGTTAGAATTGAACTAATTATAGGACACCCAGTAGGTGTCTGGTAAATGGAATGGAATTGGTGTAGGGAATCCCTCCCATATGGGGTAACCAGAAATATTAAGTTGTAGTAGTAGTAAAAGAAATAATTTTTCCCTTAGTTGGTGTAGAGAAGTTTTGGGGTTTTTTGTTTTGTTTTGTTTTGTTTTCAGAACATATAACAGGATTATGTGACATGTACCAAAAACTGCTGTATGTATTAAATTCTGGATATGCTTCCAAATTCTGAAATTTAGTGCTACATAAGAAAAGTAAGCATTTCATTTTGGCTCCTTCATTGGCAAACTTTTTCTACTGCTTAAGTGCTTATTTGTTTAAAAAAAACTTGTTTATATATAACTTGTCTATAACACCATATATATATATATGGTGTGATACTGGGGATTGAAACCAAGGGCATTCTACCTCTGAACTACACCTCCAGCCCAATTCCTGTTGTATATTTTACTTTGAAACAAGATCTCACTAATTTGTGGAGGACCCCACTAAGTTCCTGAGGCTGGCTGTGAACCTGCAATCCTTTTGTCTCAGCCTCCCAAGTACTGGGATTACAGACATGCATACACCACCATGCTCAGCTATATTTTTATTGCAGTGGTTTTGTTCTTAATGCTTTTTACTGGAATTTGTGAGCCCATCCCATCTACATACTTTGAGCTTTTTCAATGCAACGTCATTTTATTCCATTACATCTTTAATATTTGTCCTGTTTGTATTTGTCTTGGATCCTTAAGGGTAAAGTTTTTACACTTAGCTCCTAACTCCATTCTGTCTTCCATGTTCATTCATCACTTTTCCATTTCCAGTTCCTTGTCCTTCTACTCTGTGTCCTGGGGAAACTGGCAGTATTGAGTCTACTGGACTCCCTCAACGTGGGTGTTTGGTTGCTTTTGTTGCTTTACGTCTTAGCCATTCTTTTTTTAAAATACCTTTTTTAAAATATTTTTTTGGCGGTACCGAGGATTGAACCCAGGGGTGTTCTACCTCCGGACTACACCCCCAGCCCTATTTTTTAATCTTTATTTTGAAACAGGGTCTCACTAAGTTGCAAAGGGCCTCACTAAGTAGCTGAGGCTGGCCGTGAACCCGGATCCTCCTGTCTCAGCCTCCCAAGTACTGGGATTACAAGCATGCACCACCATGCCCGGCTAAAATACTTTTATTGGTGCATTGCAATTATACATCACACTGAAATATTGAATAATAGAAAAATACATGCACACAACACTTGGTGTGTTTCCCTCTGAATCCCACCCACTCACTCCTTCATATACATAATTGAGATTGCTATTGATAATTTCATACACATACACAGCATTATTTAAACTGTTACCTTCAACTGTTACACTCTTCATGTCTTCATCCCCCCCTCCTCCCTTCCCTAAACCCCTTCAATCACTCCATTGGAATTTCTGCTCTTTTATCTGATATTGCACTTATTTCCAAATTTCTCTCTAGCTTCCACATATAAGAGAAAACACACATCTATTCATTTTATTGAGACTGGCTAATCTTCCTTAGTAAAATATTCTTGGGTTCCATCCATTTTCCTGCAAATGACATGATTTTGTTCTTCTTTATGGCTGAATAAAATTCCATTGTGTATATGTAACATAGTTTTTTATCCGTCTGCCGATGGACATAATTTGGCTAGTGTAAATTATGCCGCTTTGAAACTGCTAGAAGATGGCATAGGCCCAACACTCCAATATACAGGTACTGCTAGAAACTTCCTCAATAAGACCCCGAAAACTCAGGAAATTAAAACAAGAATTATTAAATGGGATGTCATTAAATTAAAAAGCTTCTGTGCAGCAAAGGAAACCATCAAGAGTCGAAAGAGAGAGCCTATAGAATGGGAAAAGATCTTTACCACCTACCCCTCTGATAAAGGACTAATATCTAGAATATACAAAGAGCTTAAAAAACTTAACACCAAAAAAACAAATAACCCAATAAAAAATAGGTAACTGAATTGAATAAACACTTCTCAAAAGAAGAAATACAAATGGCCAATAAATATATGAAAAAATGTTCAACATCTTTAGCAATCAGAGAGATGCAAATCAAAACTACACTGAGATTTCACCTCACTCCAGTTAGAATGGCAATCATCAGGAACACAAGCAATAATAAATGCTATTGGTGGGACTGCAAACTAGTACAGCCACTGTGAAGAGCAGTGTGGAGGTTTCTCAAAAGACTGGGAATGGAACTACCATGTGACCCAGCGAGAAAGCTCCTGGGCGTCTTCCCAAGGGAACTGAAATCAGAATACTACTGCGATACTTGCATATCCATGTTCCTTTCCATTCTTCATTCTCCCTCCTGTCATTATTTGCATCTTGCCCTAGTGGCTGTGCATCTTGGCTTGCCTTCTCTTGGCAGTTCTGTGTTCCTGTTTCAGGTCTTGCATGCTACCCTTATTTTTATAGGCCTTACGGATGCCTTTCTGTGATTGTTCATTCCTGGACAATGAGGCAGATGTTCAGAGTTGGTGTTTTCAAGTAGATAAAGTAGACGGCTGATGTTCTGGAGACGCCAGAGTCCTGTCCTTACTTACCCTCAACAGCTTGCTTTTTAGAGACAGCAGCTTTGAGAAGCTGACTATTCAAGAAGGCCATAATTTGATGTGAGGCTGGCCATGGGGTACTGCGCCCTGGGAGATAGCAGCTCGCAAGGAAAAATGTCGTACTACTTAATAGACCTCTAGGACTTCGTAGACTGTACTACTTTGTAATAACTAGTTGATCATTGATCATAAATTATCATGATTTCTATCTTTCCAGAAAGTCAAAGGCAAGTGAGTCATGGTACCCAACTTAATACTGTGAATTTTTTAAAAGGATGGGAGCTGGAATATAGTTCAATGGTAGAGCACTTGCCTGCAGTGCAGGAGACCCTGGGTTCAATCCCCAGTACTGCAACAACAACCAAAACAGAAAACTGGAAGGGGAGGATAAACTGGGCTTTTTTTTTTTTTTTTTTGTGGTACCGGGG
>PVJS01012619.1:0-42500 GCA_004027185.1 Glis glis | reverse complement strand
ATTTGCACCACTTTGGAGAACAAAATTTAACACATGGGCCTTTGGGGACACTTAAGATCCAAAATATAGCAATGACTGTAGTGGTTAATTGTTCCTTAGCAATTTTATTAAGGCCCCCTTAGCCTCTGGCAGTTGTCTTTAGCTAATTCTATAGCTTATGGGCAACTTGGGTGTATTCATAAGTTTATAATCCTGTGATCTTAAGTTTGTGATCTCCAGATTTGTGATCTCCACTCTCAAGAAACCTATGATCTATTCTATGTAACATAAAGTACAGCCCGAACTTTCTCTTAAACATGACAATAAACGAGTACATTTTTTTCCAGCAAATATCTTTTGAAGACCAATTAAAGACTGACCTCTGGTACTTTTCTTCCAAGAACTGTGTCATTAGTCAGAGTCCTGTGCCATTAGAAATGCAGTCCTTCTGCTCAGACAGATCAGCACAACTGTTCTGTCAGATGGCGAGCACCCAGCGCATCCAGAAATCACTGGAGCAGGTGCATTTGTCATAGATGCAAAAATAACTAGAGAAGAGCAAATGAGCACGAGATCCTTAAGGCTTTACTGGATGCTCTGAGCGAAGAAGAAGTGAAATATTAAGAGAAGGTCTTTCTAGCCATACTTGGGATTATGAGAATGGATGAAGCAGAGAACATAGCACAGTACTATGAAGGGATGGATTGGAAACCCAGGTTACATTGGATGCCCAAATTTCTCAATTGAATAATAGTAAGGGGAAATGGGTGTTGTTTGTGGTTTAAGGTTTTTGAGAAATTTAAGAGGCAGCTGTCATTAATAAATTGCTATCTCAAGGAGAGTAAAAAAGGAAAGGGCTTTGAGCTAAGTGATTATCCTGATGTGGCTCTAGAAGAGGGAGTAACCCTGTGGGAAAATAACTCTAAGATTATTATTAAGTGACTCTGGAGAGATAGGAAATGTGTTGCTGGGTTGTCTGTTTTTTCCCATGCAGACATGCGTCTTCCTTTTCTACGTGCACTTCTTTCTATAATTCTATTGCTACCTAATCTGACAATGTCAACAAGCAGCACTGAGTTGAGGGAAGAGAATGTACCCGGTTTCAGACTCCATTTTTCTATCAATCACCCAGGTGATGTTTTCAAGGTTGCTTAATCTGATGAAACCTCTGTTTTCTTTTATTTAGCATAAAGGTTTGATAATTATGTCATAACATTGTTTGTTATGGAAACTTACTGGTTTGGTGTCTGGTACATTATAGATATACATCATGTAGAAGATGCCATTGTGATTTATAGTCAATAAAGTTGAAGTTATTTCCCTTTCCATTGACATTTTATCTTGAACTGAGATTTTATTTCCAGTACTTTCCTTTAATCAAATAGACACAAATTTAAGAGTCTTCATATTCTATAATTTAAGGGGAATTCTGTCTTCACTTAAAATTTCAAGTTTCAGATGAAATATATATTAAAACTTATGTACAAAGGATGTAAAGGCTTGAGAATGAAATAATAAGGAGAACTTTTTAAGTAATTAAAGTGGAAGCCTGGACAGAGTTTCTCAATAGGTCATTGTTGATATCTTGGGCAGGATAGCTCTCTTGCATGACTGCCTCTGCCAATAAAAGGGTTTAAACTCGTCCCCAGGTACTAACAGCCACTGATCCAATCCATGTGACAACCAAAATCTCTGTTTTTCTTTTTCAGTGCTGGGGAGTGAGCCCAGGGCCTCATGCGTGCTAGGCAGGTGCTCCACTACTGAGCTACACTCCTGGCTCCTGCTTCTCATTTTTAAACTCTGCCTAAAGGAACACTGTTAGCCTCAGGCGAGAATCTCTGGACTAGAAGATATATATGCGCATTAGAAGAGTGCATAAATCCCAGATGTTACAATGAACATGTGGAACTTCCACAGATTTGTCCCTAGAAATGATATAAAAGAAAAATTAACTAATGTATACCTTCATTCTTCTACAGTACATTGAGCTCTTGGTGAACAAGAAATTGCTAATGTAAAGGATTTGGTGATGATCTCAAATATGTATGGTGGATATGTTAAGGAGGCCTATTCAATAGCATCCATCTCCCCCTTCTGAGTTCTGACTCATTTGAGAAGAAAGACAATTGGCTAATACATAGGGTGTCAAATATTCCATGTGTTGAGCTGATGTTGGAAAATATGACTTACATCTGAAGGCTACTGAGTATCTTTATATGAAAATGAAAGAGACCTTCCCCCCAATCATGGCAACAGTAGACCGGGACAGGCCTTCCTTCATTTAGAGATGTGGTTGCTGTGTGGACAATATTCACAGTATAAAATAGCAGGAAAAGATCATGACTTCTGCAGCAGGACCACTTTTCAGTGAGATAAAAAGGAAAACGCTCCATTATGTATGGCCACATCCTTCCAAATACTCTGGTCAATTTCCTTCCCTCCAGGGGAGGAATACGTGAAGAAGAGACAGGCAAGGTTGTTATAGCTAGGGGAGTTTCCTTTATAGGGGGAAACATCACAAGTTGGAAAGAATCAGATTTCTCTCATTTTTATATAGGAATAAACTGCAGCAGTTGTGCACCATGTTTGGATGGGGTGAGTATAAGGAGCAGGAAGAACATGATGATGGTCTAAGGGCCAATTAGTGTGGTTAGTTATCATTAACAAAACAGAAATAAATAGACTGGCTCCTGCATACCCTCTCTACTCCAACCTGAGTCAAGCCACAGTGTTGGGCATATATGTTATCAGAGCCGCCTCACATTTGGTAGCTTATATGGAAAAGACAATTGTGGTCCCCAGATGGAGTAGGAAGCACTCTACCCAGAGACTGACCCTGAGGTCTTCTTTGGCTACATATTCAGTTACACAATTCCCTCCTGTAAATGGGCTTGAAAATAAGCTACAAAAGTGGTTTCTTGCCTTCCATTACCCCCTTCAGATATGCTGTATAGATTGATACATCAAATAGTCTAATAGCAAATCTCAACTATAAGCAAATGTAAATAATTACTAGCCATCAAATACTTAAGGGAAGTCATTATCACCAAAGCAGGGAAGACAATTCAACAAATGGAAGAATCTACTCCCAAGAAAAGAGGTCAATTTAGGAAGCACACTGAGAATAAAACAGATTTGGCATTGGTTTTCTTTTTTTTTTTTTTGCGGTACCGGGGATTGAACACAGGGGCGTTTTACCTCCGCGCTACACTCCCAACCCTATTTTGTATACTTTATTTTGAAACCAGGTCTCACGAAGTTGCAGAGGGCCTCACTAAGTAGAGAGAGAGAGAGAGAGAGAGAGAGAGAGAGAGAGAGCTGAGGCTGGCCGCGAACCCGGATCCTCCGGTCTCCGCCTCCCAAAGTACTGGGATTACAAGTGTGCACTACCATGCCCGGCCGGCATTGGTTTTCTGTTTAGCCATTCTGGCTAAACAAAGATAATGGTACAGCACCCTCAGAGAGCTAAGGAAAATTACTTACAGACTATAATTTTATGGCAAACTCATACTATCCTTCCCGTGTGTGAAGTAAAAAATAAAATTAAGAAATTAGAACATATGAATATGTGTAATGTTTTCTAGACACAGAACTGTTTGAAAGAGTTAAAAGATGTGATTCAGCCAGGCATGGTGGCTCACGCTTGTAATCTCAGTACTTGGGAGGCTGAAACAAGAGGATCATACCTTCCTGGCCAGCCTCAGCAACTTAGCAAGATCCTGTTTCAAAATAAAAATAAAATAGGGTTGGGGGCTTTATCTCAGAGGTAGAAGACCCTGGGTTCAGTCCCCAGTACCACAGGGGGTGGGGGGAAGATGTGCTACAGAAAGAAGAAAAATGAGTTAATAATGGGATGCCAGAGTTAGTGCTACTTGAGGATATATTCAGAGTTAATGCTACTTTGACTGATATACTCAGTCAGAGAAAGAGAGAGAGATTGTAATCCCAAAAAGCAATTAAAGAAAGATAACAGGTGAGTATAAGATCTAAAGTATGTAGATGTGTGGTAGAACACATCTGTAATACCAGTACTTAGGAGGCTGAGACAGGAGGATCATAGGTTTGAGGCTAGTCTCAGCAATTTAGTGAGACCTCCAGCAGCTTAGCAAAACCCTGTTTCTATGTAAAAATAAAATAGGGCTGGGAGTATAGCTCAGAGGTAGAGCACCCCTTCATTTAATCCTCAGTAACACACACACACACACACACACACACACACACACACAAGATTCAAAGGATCTAATCTAGATTAGGGCAGAAGGAAGGAGGGGGCATGTGGATTGCACAGATGTGGTAGTATATGAGATTAGGAAACAATTTTAGGCTGCAAGCAATCCAGAAATGTAAAACAAAATAGAAAATAGAAGAATAATAAGCAGTATAGGTAATAAATCTAGGCAAGATGTACATATGTACATTTTAGTGAGCACCCACCCTCTGCCTTGAGAGAGCATGCAGGTTTCTTGGTGGGATACAGGGAATGGGAATAAGGTGAGGAACTTGTCCTTTCATTTCTGTGTCAGAGGCCAGGGTGCTGTCGGCCGCTTCTCCACCTCCTGCATTTCTCCTTATCCTCTTTACATTTGTTTTAAGGGTCTTTTTCTTTGTGGTAAAAAGCATGCAACATAAAATTGACCATCCTAATCACGTTAAGCGTACATACTGTAGTGTTAACTGTATCCCTTCTGTTTGTACAACAGAGCTCTACAATTCTTCCAGCACTATACTCATTGGGCCACTCTCCTTGTCCTCCTGTCCCCAATCTCTGGTGACCACCATTCCACTCTCTATTTCTAACAGTTTGACTACTTTAGATATCTAGTAGAATCATGTCAAAAAATTTTTAAACTTGGCATGTTATCCACAAAGTTCCCTCTTTCTTTCCATGGTCCCTATCTACCACATTTTATTTAGTCATCTGTTAAGGGATATTTAGGTGGCCTCCACCTTTTCGTTGTGAATAATGCTGCAGTGAGTCTAGGTGTGCCAATATCTCTTTGAGATGCTGTTTTCAATTACTTTGGATAAATATCCAGAGGTAGAAAGACTGGGTCATACTGTGGTTCTTTACCTAACTGTTTGAGGAGCCTCCGTACAGTTTTCCACAGCTATCACACCATTTTGCATCCCTACCAACAGTGCACAAGGACCAATTTCTTCACATCTGGGTAAACACTTGTTTTCTGCAAAGCCTAAAATACTTACTATCAGTCCTTTGTACAGAAAAAGAGTGTCTAATTCCTGCTTAAAAATAAAGGGCCAAAAATATTTAGTTATTGAATTTAGATGTTTACCAACTTTGCAAGTGTAAAATTATAGGGAACAGAGTTGATATACGAGGGGAAAGGAGAGGTGAAGGTCAATGTAGAAAATGAATGCCCTCACCTTACAAAGTGGTTGAAGAGACAGAACATTTCTGTGAGTGGGTGTGAGCTAAGTGTTATCATAGTGGGAAGTCAATACATTCCATTAATGGATAAATCAATGACAGGATAAGCATAGAATTTATAGTTATGGATGATATAATTTCAAAAACAGAAGTAATAGGAAGTGTGGACTCTGGAGAGCTGCAGCGATGGCAGGGAACACTAGAGCAAGGTGGTGGCTGGTTTGCACTTCACTTGTTTTGAATGATATATTCATTGAGTCACAATTAAAAATAAATAAATAAAGCAGGAGTGTTAACTACTAAAGAGACACTGGGCTTAGGTTCTCCTTAGCTCAGACACAATCTGGTCATATGATTTGGAGCAGGTTTCATTAGCACTTGGCCTTTAGGGTGCTCATTTATAAAGACACTTGAACTTGATCTTTATGATTGAGTATAAGATTGTAAAAACATTAGGATATTTTCAACTACTACATTTAGGATGTTAAATTCACAGAGTAACTGAAGAGCTCTGTATGTATGTATGAATGTAGGTATTTATTTTTGTGATACTAGGGATTGAACCCAGGGGTATGTTACCTCTGAGCTATACCCCCAGCCCTTTTAATTAATTAATTAATTAATTAATTTACTTATTTATTTTGAAACAGGGTCTTGCTAAGCTGCTACATCCTGACCTCAAACCTGAGATCCTCCGGTCTCAGCCTCCAAAATACTGAGATTACAGAGATGTGCCAATGTACCCGAGCTATTTATATGACTTTTTTTTTCTTTTGGTATTTGGGATGGAAATCAGGTCCTCCCACATGCTAAGCAAGTTCTGTACCACTGAGCTACATCCCCAGCCCTTTTTATTTTATTTTCAGACTGGGTCTAGCTATGTTGCCCAGTCTGGCCTTGAATTTACAATCCTCCTGGCTCAGCCCCCCAAATAGCTCAGATTGTAGGCATGCACCACCATGCCTGTCTATGAATATTTCTTAATGTTATAGTTCTACCAGAATTACCATGCTTAGTTGTTGATTTCTAAAGCATTAGAATTAGAGACAATAATTACAAACAAATCACAGGAAGGAATTATAGAAGAACTCTATTATACTATACTCTAAATTTAGTTTGGGCTTCATTTTTTAAAATCATAGCATTACTAGAGGAAATCTAGACCAGAGTTTCACAGTAGCTGTACTTAATTGAACCATTGATCATTTGCTTGTATTAATTCAACAATGTGTAAAAGTCTACATGGGGGTATTTGGCTCATCTTAACAGCTCTAATGTAAAGAAAGACATTATTACAGAACCAAATGAAAAATGTCATGGATGTCCAAATGATGTAGACACTTGGCAAAAACATGATTAAAATGTTACCAATAGACTCTCTAGCTTCAGTTTACACAACATGGTGTCAAAAGCCCAGCATGATTTAATAACTAAAAAGCAATTGTTTACCACTGAATGCCTCGTGAGAATATCCATAACTGCAAGGCCAGATGTTCAGATGCATGCTTTTTTGTGTTTTCTCTGGTTTTCTGATTTTCTGAGTGCTGTTAATCATATGCCATAGATATGCAGTGTTCAATCCATTTTGTTAGCCTTTTATCATTTTAAACAGTTACAGATTATGTCTCCATGGAGTGTGCTAGAAATGTCCTTATGTTGCACCAGCCCATGCTTTATGAGATAAACAAATGAGTAATTCAAGCTTTGTAGCGGGTACGTGTGTCACATAAGGGCTAAGTCATAATTTTCAAATTGTCTGCCAATGCATGTTAAATCAAAGTGTCTATCTGAAACGGTAGTAGTATTTCATGAGCTGTATAGAACAGTTAGTTATCTCTATGGGCTCTTTTTTCCCCCCTCCTTTCCAGTTTTTCTAGGGATGCAGGGGTGGCAGGCACAAAAGTATAACTTAATGTTAAAGCTAAGGTCAAGGCACTGAAATTTGTAAATGCTGTGATTTTCATTCCTAATGTCTTGAAAGTTTCACAATATGTGCCTATGGATAGCACATCCACGTTTGGCAGGCTAGTTTTCATTATTTTTCTTGAGATTTTAAAGAATGGTAATAAATCTGAAAGTTCTGAAGAATCAATAACATTCTAAAATGATTATGGAATAATGTTTTTCTGGCAGTTCTAAAATGTTGATTTTTCTGACTGTAAATATGTGTGCATTCACATGTGTGTGAATGTGTGTAACTATTTCCACAGACTGGGATGAAGTTAGATAAGGCTAGTGATACATTTCTTTCCTGTGGCAAAACCTTTTATTGGTCTCCGTGATCAAAATGGAAAATGGCCTCAGAAGCATCCGTTCAAGTCGATTGCTTTGGGAAATCATGTGTAAGCAATCACGGGCATCTTCAAATCAAACTAACTTATGTTCCCTATGGTGACATTATTTTGTGATTTTTAACAGCATTTTCCCCCATTTGTCACTTCCTTATGGAACAAAATGATCGTGAAAAGGAATATTATTAATTTGTGATGCTGATTGCATTCCATTTCAGCTGATTAAAGCCAGCTGGGAAACCATACCAAGTCCTGTTTGTAAGAATCATGTATGGCATGTGCAAAGTTCATAAAAACCCTTAGCAATTTGTTAAATAATGTGCCAGGTGATAGCTATAGATTTGTAATATTTTAGAAGGGCCTATCTTTAATTCATGAACCTTTCAATTACCTTAAAAACTTATGCCAGGAGGGCAAGGCTGTCTGACCCACTTATAGTTATTGCAAACTCTGTTTCTAGTTACAGTTTCAAACTAGGCTATTGCTACTGCCTGCTGTGTTCAACATTTTATTGAGAACATTTTTCTCTGACTCCTGAATGCCTAGGTAGTTACTTGTGATAGTTATTTCAAATTTCTCTCTCTCTCATTTTTTAAATGAGTCTTTATTTTATAAAATTATGCTCAGTGATCAACCAGTGACAGCCATCATATACTCAAGTCATAATATCAAGAGAGCCACCAGACATTAAGAAGGAAAAATGTCTTTAAAGGTATCTGTCTTGTCTGCTAAATCCCAGATAAATCATAAGGTATGGCAATTGTTAATCATAATTTGCTAGACCAAGTTTCTTATACCTCTATTATGAGGCACACAGATAGACACTATGGAGAAATGGTATGAACTTGTAGATGTTTCTTATGATGTGTGTGTGTGTGTGTGTGTGTGTGTGTGTGTGTATGTGCACACGCATAGTGCTAGGAATTGAACCCAGGGGCCTTCTACCTCTGAGCTATACCCCTAGCCCTTAAAAAAAAAAACAGGTCTTGCTAAATTACCATTGATAACCTGTAATGTACCAAGATACTAGGGGTAGAATGGAGAATAAGGTATATGCAATACCACCTTTATGGGTCTTTTGACTTATTGGTAAAGTTATATATGATGTAATTATTTATAAAAGAAACCAATTATTGTTCTGATAAGAATTACAAAGGGAAAGTACAATTAGTGACTTTAATAAGCATAAGGAATCTTTGAAGATTTTCTTGAGGGAATATAATTAAAACCAAGACTAGATGAAGGCAATTTGATTAAGAAGAAGAGAAAGGTCATTTCTAACAAAGGGGAGACTGTGTGCAAATCATTAGTAATCAGGGAGAAGCAAATCAAAACTACACTGAGATTCCATCTAACCCCAATTAGAATGGCAATCATCAAGAAGTCAAACAACAATAAATGCTGGTGAGGATGTGGGGAAATTAGAACTCTTCTACACTGTTGGTGGGATTGCAAATTAGTACAGCTGCTATGGAGAGCAGTGTGGAGATTCCTAAGAAACTGGGAATGGATCCACCATATGATCCAGCTATACCACTCCTGGGTATCTTTCCAAAGGGACTGAAATCAGAATATTATAATGATACTGCATGTTTATAGCAGCATAATTCATAATAGCCAGATTATGGAACCAACCTAGGTGTCCATCAACAGATGAATGGATTACAAAATTATGGGATATACACACAATGGAATTCTACTCAGCAATAAAGAAAACCAAATTATGTCATTTGCAGAAAAATGGATGGACCTGGAGAACATTATGTTAAATGAGATTAGGCAGTCATAGAAAGTAAAAGATCATATGTTTTCTCTCATATGCAAAAGCCAGGGAGTAATCAGGATAGAAGAGGGACTTTAGATAATGGAGGAGAAACCTCAATGGAGCAAGGGATGTGGTCCAGGGGAGGGCGGGGGGAGGGGGATTAACAAAGGAGGCACTTCCATCGATGTTATGTACGTATGTGAGAATCCCAATGTCAATATCAATATTATATTTGAGAAAGGAGAGGGAATAGGGAAGGAGCCAGAGAGAGGTTCACCAAGTCTTGTATGCTGTGTACACTATTACTCTGAACTACATTATGATATGAGACTACAATGCACCAATAAAAGTATGAAAAAATTTGTAAGTATGAAATATGTTCCATGCATTGAAATAATTGAAATAAAACCATTGTGGATAAATTAGAGCCTGCAATAGTCAGAAAGTGGCACAAAGCAAAGCTACATCTGTAAACGTGAGAGCAGGGGGATCATGTGGAATTTGTAAACCATGTTAGTATATTTAAACTTTATAATAAAAGCAATTGAACCCATTGCAGAATGTTAAGTTGAAGAGTGGCATGATTCTCTGGCTTTAAAAAGATTACTCTGGCAGTAATGCAGAGAATGATGAGTTGGAGGTGAGCCAGGAGGAAGACTGGGTTAAGAGAAATCAGGCAAAAGGTTACTTTCATGATACAGAGAAGACATGATAGTAGAGATTATCAAGATGCCAGTGGATATGGATAAAAAAGGATGTGCTGAAGAGATGTTTGAAAAATAGACTATGAAGGGATAGTTGGATATGGGAGTAAAAGGGAGAAAAGTATCCAGGACAAACCCCCAGATGTCTGGCTTGAGCAACAACAGCATTGATGGCAATGCCAGGTAATGAGTTGGGCAAGGGAGGAGAGCAGAATGCATTCACTGAACTGTGGACATGTCAAGGTTGGAGAGCGTGAAAAAGTAGCCTTCGTGGAGCTGTCTAGTAGACAACTGGGGCTAAGTGGAAAAGTTGAGACTACGGATTCAAGCCTGGCAGCCACTCTATCACCACTGGTAATGGGATCTTGGGATTGGATGAGATCCACCGGTGTAGGAAGAAGGGAGAATGTCCAGTAAGAAGAGATAAAGGCTTAAAACCATGGCTGGTGGACCTCCAACACTTACAGTTTAAGTGGCAGAACAGTATGAGCTTTTAAGTGTCATTTAATAGTGTGTATATAATTAGCAAGTTATGCTTAACATAGTAAATTAAAGTCTTACATTTGACATAGATTTTTATCACCATCCATGAAATCCTATATTTTCAGCAGGGCACATACTATTTCTGACTTTAGGCAAGTCATAGCCTCTAAAGCTTCAGTTTATCTATGGGTAAAAATCAAAGATTCCCCACCTGTCTATGCATAGACAGAGTAGGTTATCACTGTAGCAGACTTTTCTACTAGGGATCATTTCCAACTAAATAGAAAATAGAGTTCTGACAGAATGAGGCAATGGGTGAGCGATTCTTGATAGACTTTAGGAAGTAAATAATATGTAGAAGAGTAGCAATGGGGAACCCTGGGTAGCTTGCAGCATGAGGCTACTGAGCCCATGGGGGGTAGAGGGAAGACCCAGGTGTAGCTAAGAGAAGGAAGAGATGGGAAACCTTGGAGATAAATTTGGCCAACTGGAAATTTTCTGGAAGATTGCTGTTTAGTAATATTGGCAGTTTTCTGTTAGTCCTCCCTAAAACAACAAAGCACTAAATAGTTGTATTACTTATTCTATCCTCAAAGAAAGAAAAGCACAGCATGGTGGTGCATGCTATAATCTGGGTACTTGGGAGGCTGAGACAGGAGGATCACAGGTTCAAGGACAGCCTCATCAAGTAATAAGACTCTCGTCAACCTAGCGAGACCCTGTTTCAAAATAAAAATAAAATAGGGCTGGGTTATAGCTTGTAGACAGAATGCCCCTGAGTTCAATCCTCAGTAACACAAAAAAGAAAAAAATGAGAGAAAATAATTTTTACATAAATGTAAAGGAAGGATGAAGTCCAATCACTAGGCAAGACAAAATCTGAAATCCTGTTCTCCTTTTTTTCGTATCTGCCTGCATGATCCAAGGGGGCGTTAATAGTCAGAGAGCAACATGGGATGCATTGTGATCTTTCTGAAAGTCTACGTGCCTTATTATGTCTCTTTTTAAGGAGGGATAAAAACTTGTTTCTCAGCCGGGCATGGTGGCGCACGCTTGTAATCCCAGTACTTGGGAGGCTGAGACCAGAGGATCTGGGTTCGCGGCCAGCCTCAGCTACTTAGTGAGGCCTCCACAACTTAGTGAGACCCTGTTTCAAAATAAAGAATAAAAAATAGGGCTGGGGGTTCAATCCCCAGTACCGCAAAAACAAAACAAAACAACTTGTTTCTCTTCCCTCTCAAAGATAGCTTGATCATTTTAGTCTCTGTTGGACTTTTAGAAATCTGAGCTGGATCATGGTTTGAACAACTTAATCTTCCTGGCCCTACAATTCTTTAATCATATTCTTCAAACAGTCTTTTTATTTTTTTTTGGTACTAGGGATTGAACCCAGGGGCATTCTACCTCGAAAATATACTCACGGTCTTTTTATTTTTTTTATTTTGAAACAGGGTCTCACTAAGTTGCTGAGGGTCTTGCTAAGCTGCTGAAACTGGCCTCAAACATCTAGACCTCCCAAGTACTGAAATCACAGGTATGTGGCACCATTCCTAGCCAGTCTTGTTTTTAGTTATAGTCCCAAGGTTTATGGGGTTCACCTGGAGTGGTTATTGGATTCACATTTTCTGCTATGACTACAGTTCTTTCTGAGGCAAATGTCTACCAGTTCTTGACTCATGAATTGCTGAGTACTGTAGCATGTGTCTCTGACACTACCCAGAAAGCATGGGCACTCCAAATGAAACCTACTGGAGTAGTACTGAAAAACAAACAAGCAAACAAACAAAAACATAGGTAAGATCTCTATTAAAATGTTTAAAAATGTTGAGAGTGAGAAAAGTTATTCAGAAAAAATTGTCTTATCTCTAAAATAAATTCTTTTATTACATAAAATTAAAGATGTTTTCTTTTCACTTGAAAATTTTTGAACCTAACACATAAACTCCTATTATGTGTTTCTAATGGATAAATTTCTTGTGCGTTTTCCCTAGATTATTTAATGGCAGAATGAGCCCTGTCTAATTTCTCCTAGAATTCCTGTTCCCTGGAACGCAGTAGGAAGGCTGAGTTAGCCAAAAAGGAGACTTGGCACCTCTTAATTGACCTTGTTCTGGATTTCTATTCAGTTGAAGTGTTCTGTGTTAGGCAGTCGCTAATTGGCCCAGTTGGATTCTCCACTTCAGAAAGACAGAGAGGCAGTGTTGGGAAGAAATCAGGAGGAAGCAGAGTTAGAATGAAACCAGGTAATGAATATGGTGGAGTCACCAACTCCAGGAGAAACATAGAAACTCATCTGAGAGTTTAGCAAGAGGTATTGGTTACCAGAGGTGCTATTAGATCATTCCTGTTGCCATTGGAGTCCCAGTGATGCTTAGCTCTTGTCCCAGCTCTCCATGAGGCCAAGTTGTAAGCTGTGGACAGCAGTCTGTGCATCCCAGTTTCCTCTGCACTCTTCACTGAGCTAACCAACCCCATTCCTTTCCCTTGCAACCTGAAGTGTCTCCAAAGCAAGAGTTGATCTGAACAACATTCTGGATTTCCCTGAATGAATAATAGAGTGAAAAGGTGTGGGGGACCATTCTTCCAGACTCTAGAGCTCATGATGGAATTGTGTTGTTGGTTTTCATGCTGGGAATTCTTTTCAGTTCTGTAGCAATGAGGATTCATTTGGATTTATCCTTTTCTTTTTTTCTAGATAAGGATAAATGCATGGGAATATAAAAATCTTATACCTATTCTGCCAAGTGTAATAGAAGTTTCAATCACACCGAATGCTTGCTTTCGAACCTTTTTAGAATATTATGCCATTCTTATTTTACATACTTCAGGAAATCTCACATGTGATTGAAAAAGAGAGTGGACTTTGAAAGAATAGGAAATGATAGTTATAGCTGGCGAAGGGAAAGGAGAAGGGGAGGAAGCAAAGGAGTGAGGAAAAGGAGAAGTGGGGAGGAAGTAGAACATACATTTATGTCAAACATACATTCATGTCAGTCACTCTGTCACATTTTACTAGAGAAAGGCAATCTTAAGGCCACATGGCCCATTGTTCTTGTTTCCCAGGATCTGATGTCTGATCCTTCTGTGTCTTAGATGAGTCCTGTTTGTTAACGACATGGCTGTCCCTGCAGGCACAGCTCGTATTACTTTCACTTCCGCAATAACTTACATTCATATTCATAGTTTGAACAATTCGATGTATTTTCTTTAATACTCTACTCAAATCCTTCCCTCGATAATTTTAAAATAACATAATGTTATATTTAGTTTCTTTCTTTTATGGATGTCCAAGTAATAAATTTTATAATTTTCCCCTTTAAGTAACTGTAGGGTACATCTGGTGGATGGGAAATAGCCTCAAGTTAAGTGAACATAAATTCTGTCAGCTCTCACTTTTGGCTGAGTCATTGAGCAGTTACCTTTATAATTACATATTATATTGTAAAACCTTTAGCAATCTTACATGTTATTTTGTAGTTATAAAACTTAGAATCAAGGTGAGACTACTTTCATTCATAAAATAGCCCATAAACTCACCCTTATTTTGACTGAAGTTTGGATTTCAGGTACCTCAGGGTATCTGAGGAGCCTCCCACCCAAATTTTGATCATCTAATCAAAAGAGAATATTCTGAATTAATTATCATTTTGCCTAAAATTAACAGTGGGGCTTCAAACAGATATTATAAAAATTGGAAATAACTGTTATATAATAGGAAAAACAGCAAGAGAATTCTGCAGTCTAGCAAGGAAATGGCAAAGTAAACAACTAAATAAAAATGAAATTCAGTGAGCATCCTCTGTGAGTACCTTTCGTAGCTTTATTTAAAATGATTCGTGTTTTTGATGGTTTGTGAAAGGAGTAATCATGAATGAATTCTAGGCCTCAAATATTTATGCTTTTTTAAGAAGAGCCACAAACTTTAAAGCTTCTTAAGAGCTTCATAATCCTATGTTCAGTTTTATTTTTTCTGGATCAGAGCAATAAAAATAAACCAGTTGCCATCAAATCTAACATTAAAATGTGGATGGCCATTTAAATACCACAAAGTCAAAAGAATCGAATGGCCTACCAAAGCTGTGTGATAAAATAAGTTGTATCAGATGATCAATATTTATTTTACAAGGGAATAAGTGACACAGTCATAAACAGGAATATATATCAATAAGAATAAAGATTCTTTTGTAAGGATACATTATAATAGCTACATATTCTACAAAAGTATCTCAGTGCATGATAAAAAATATGAAAATGTCAATTTGCTATGGGGAAAAATAAATCCTGAATATCTTTGCACAGATCTGGGAGGGGACCAGAGTACGGTAACGATTAAAACATACTACTAGGCACTTCCCAATTCATGAGTGCTTTTGAAATCAGCACGAACTTTCCAAAGAGTTGCAAATACAATCACACCACTTACTTTTCTAATTAATTGATTCCTAGGAAGACAGTCTGACTCGTGTTTCAGAGCTGGGGCTCTGGAGCCAGGCTGCCTGGCTTCCAGTCCTGATTTTGCTGCATAATAGCTACTTGGATTTAGAAAGTTAATTAACCTTTTTCTACCCCTGATTCCTTCTCTATAAATAGGAATGATAATGGAACCCACCTGTAGATTATTTAGAACAGTACCCAAACTCTGTAAGTTTAGTTACTACTAGGCTTTTTTGCCCATCTGCCTTAGCATATTGTCTGAGAATCACAACCAAGGTATTTTGCCATATCCATCCAGTCAGGGAGAGAGTGGGTATTAGTGAAGTCCCCTGCAGCTGTGATCTCTCTTCCATGCAGGGTGCTGCTGTTGAAGGCTGCTCTACTGTGTTGGTCCTTTAGTATTAGTTGCCATTGTCATCTGGCCACCAAGGCTCTTTGTGTGGAGACAGGTCCATGACTGTAAATAGGGATATTTTGGCCAAGGGCCCACCATGGTGAGTTACCAAATTTGCATATCTTCATAGTCAGTACTTTTATCTTTCATATATAGCCACATCTCAGGGCTTTACCTATGCCCATTCAGGGCTGATTCCATGACCTACCTACAGGTCACCAGAACTTCTGAATCCTTTTCCTCTTTAGGAATCTACCTTAATTAGACATCCTTTTCCTTGCATCCTCCAACACCAAACTACTTTCAGAGCCTGAAAAAGTCTGCTCTAACATACTTCCAAATGGAACTATCTTTAGCCAGGTGTGGTGGCACCTGCTTGTAGCCCCAGTACTTGTACTTGTGTGGCTGAGACAGGAGGATCACTAGTTTGTGGACAGCCTTTGAAACTTAGCGAAGCCTTCAGCAACTTAGTGATACCCCTAGAGGTAGAATGCCCCTGGGTTGATTGATACTGGGGATTCCCAGTATCACACACATACACACACACACACACACACACACACACACACACACACACAAAGAAACTATCTTTAAGTCCAAAATGGTATCTGTGGTAGATCGCTGCTTTAAGGTTGTAATGAATCTCAGATCCTGGATTTCAGGTCTTTGGGATCGTCTTCTCCAGCATTGATTCTGTGCTTGCCCGTGTGACTTGTTTTGGTCAACAGGACATCAGCACACGTGATGTAAGCATAGATTTGATAAATGCTTGTCCACTGGAGCTTGCCCTCTTGGGAAGCTGTCACTACCATGTGAGGAAGCCCTGGCTAGATCCCTTGAATGTGCAAGTCCACATGAAAAACAAGCCCCACTCCCCCACTGTGACAGCTCAGCCCAGCCTCAAGCAGCCTGCTGAGCTGAATACATTCCTCTAGGTGAGTCCAGGCAAAACAAGAAGAACGTCCCAGGCCATCTATACTAATTTTAAGCCTTTATTTGGGATTAGCTAATATATAGTAATATATAAGGGATACAATATGTGTTAGTCAACTTTCCATCACTGTGACAAAATACTTGAGACAAATCAGCTTAAAAGAGGAAAGGTATATTTTGGCTCATGGTTTCAGAGGTTTCAGCCCATGGTCACTTGGCCCCATCACTTTTGGTCCTTGATGAGGTCAAACATCTTGGTGGAAAGCATGTTGTGGAGAAAAGCCATTTCCCTCATGGTGGCTGGGAAGCATAAAGTTTGCTTGTATAATAACTCCCCTCCTGCCAAAACTCATTGAGCTGTGGATTCATAAGTGGATTAATCCATTCATGAGGTCCAATCACCCCCAAAGGCCCCACTTCTGAACACTGCTGCATTAGGCAAGAAGCCTTCAAGAAATGAGCTTTGTAGGGACGTTTAAGACCCAAACCATAGCACAGTGTCAGTGCCTACTACTTCAAGCAGAACTACTTACAAACACCTCTCTCCCAATGGAAGAGAAATATATACACAAACATGCGTGCACACACACATGCACTTACTCTTTTGTAATAGACATTACTACACTTGGCTTAGAAACATATGTGTTCACAAGAAATAAATTTTCTAATTATATTTCTCAAAACATATTAATGACATTATATGTATATGGTTAATTACATCATAGATTTCATTAATATCCAGAAAATATTTTGCTAAATATTAAGAAAAGTCAATCTTCTTTTGTGTGTGTGGTACTGGGGATTGAACCCAGGAGCATTCTACCCCAGCTGTATCTCTAGCCCTGTTTTATTTTGAAACAGGTTCTCACTGAGTTACAGTGCTCTGGCCTTGAACCTGTAATCCTCCTGTCTCAGCCTTCCACATACTAAGAAAAGTCAAATCTTAAAGAAAATATGTGAAAAGGAAAAAAAAGAATAATATTGATATTTATAATTAAACATCTTCAAACACAACTAGGCTTCAAAAAAGTCTGTTTCTCATTTTGGAAGCAGATAAATATAGTGCAGTGACCACATGCTGTGAAATTTGGTGGCCATCGCCATATACTTATTTTTTGATTGGCAGAAAAATAATAGGTTAAAGCCAGGCATGGTGGTGTATACTTGTAATCCCAGTACTTGGGAGGCTGAGACTGGAAGATCGCAGATTCAAGGACACCCTCAGCAATTTAGTGAGGGTCTCAGCAACCTAGTGAGACCCTGTTTCCAAATAAATAAAATCAGTCTGGGGATGTAGCTCAGAGGTAGAATGCCTCTGGGTTCAATTCTCAGTACCATAAATAATAATAATAATAATAATAATAATAATGATAATAATAGTTTTTTTCTGAGCCCTAGTCTCTTCATTTACAAACCAAAGACTATATTATCTCATGTGTAGGATTGTTATAATTCTTAGACCATGATCCCTTAAGGCATGTGCCAAAATGTTAGCCCATAACCGTCTTACTTATTATTATACTCAATGCTTTCTCTTCTTGCCCTAAACAGTTTGTTGGTTTCCAGGCCATGTGGACATATTTCAAATAAAACCACTGGAAAGAGTTTGTATTTGAAAAAGAAATTTGGAGAAAAATGGATAATCTAACTTGTCTTTCTCTTTGAGGATTAATATGTGACCAGAACCTCCTCTCTCTCCCTCTCTAATTTTCAGTCCCCAAATGTCAAGACGCTGGTCAACAGTGGTATAAGATGAGACAAATAAGAGTAATGATGAAATTGCAGTGGCTTAATTATAATAACTGTGGGAAGAGCAGCAATGTTAGGATGCTTACTCTGCAGCTCACGCTTGTTCATACTGGTTAGAAGATCTTGAATGGATAGAGAGCCTTTATTCACGTGCGCACTCTAATCTTGCCACTTGTTCACATTTTAGAGCAAAACACTTCTCCATTTATCCTTGTGTGCCTTTGCCTGACACTTTCCTTTTTTATGGCTATTTTTCTTTTTTCTTTCTTGCCTAAGTGAGCATTTGTGCCCTCGGGCACCAATCTTGAGACTCTGCTTCTTTCAAACAACTGAAAACAAGTACTCTAAGCTTCTTTTGCAGGCTAAAAGACTCTTCTGTCAGGTTTTTTTCCCCCCTAAGAGAAATTCTAAGATTCATACTCAAATTTCCTCTTGGATATATTATCTGAAAAGACATATTTTTTTAGTTGCTATCAAGACTCTAATGAGAAATTTGTTTCTCTTTCTCTTATTTTATAAATGGATTCAAAGTAGGGCTGACCTTTCAATCTCATGTAATAGCGCCCAGGAGAGTGCGTTTGGCTGTAATTAAGGGCTGATTTAATTTGAAGACAGTAGATGATTTAGATGTACACTTATTATAACCACAATGTTTGTTCAAGGCTGGATATGAATATGCCAAATTGATGTGACAAAATGTCTTAAACACTACCAAGCCTGGGAATGAATTATGAAAGATGGCATCAGAGGAAATACAGAGGGTTCATTCTAGTGAATGTCTATGGACATTTCTTGGTAAATTATCATGCTATATAAGTGTTACATTTCCATTTTAGTTTTACTCTTTTTTTCTTGTGGTACTGGGAATTGAACCCAGAGGCATTCTACCTCTGAGCTATACCCCCAGCCCTATTTTATCTTTATTTTGAAACAGGGTCTTGCTAGGTTGATGAGAGTCTCACTACTTGCTGAGACTGTCCTTGAACTTGCGATCCTCCTGTCTCAGCCTCCCAAGTACTAGGATTACAAATGTGTGCCACCATGCCTGGCTCTTAATTTTACTCTTATACATATTTGTTGAGAGCCATCAAGGGCCTGTTACCTAAGTAAGAATTCCTTGATAACTTGCCTCTTTCAGATCTTTGCAAGATTTTCAGGGACAGCATATCAGTGGTCTAGTATTTCTCCTGTTTTCCTTTCATGAATTGTACATGAGTCATATATTTTGAGAAGATGAAATATCAGAAGGAAATGTAGCACAAAGGAGGAGATGAAAAAGGAAATTTTTGTGGATATTGGTTGCAGTCATTCTTTAATATTTCCAGGGGACTTATGGAATATAATTAGATTTAAATATAGGTATTTTTGTAGATTTACTTACTCTTCTAATATAATACTAAAATACAGCATTTCCATGACTAATTTTTCTTTTTTTCCATGTTATAATCTCTATTATTATATTTTCCTTTCAAAACCCTTTAAACTCTTTCAGCAGTCAAAATTAAGAGAAAAGAGCCAGGCATGGTAGTACATACTTGTAATCCCAGTACTTGGGAGGCTGAGACAGGAGAATCACTAGTTTACTGCCAATCTCAGCAACTTAGCAAGATCTTCAACAATGTAGTGAGACCCTGTTTCAAAATAAAAAATAAAATAAAATAAAATAGGGCTGGGAGTTTAGCTCAGAGGTAGAATAGCAGAATGCCCCTGAGTTCAATCCCCAGTACCAATAATAATAATAAGTAAGAACAATAAGAGAAAGGCTTTGAAAAATGTAGTATGAGGATTTTTCTCCTTTATTTTCCATGTAACTATATCTCAGTTTCAGAGTTACTAAATACCTATTTTAGAATTAACCCACCTGAGTAGATAAGTAAAAGGAAAGATGCTTGGCCCTTCTTTTTCTTCTGGCCTGAACTCTTCTCCTGGTACCCAAGCTTCAGGTTGCCAGATGATCTATCGGCTGCTCTCATGTGTTGGTACTACAGTTAGCTAGTGTATCACCTAGGTAGGGTGGCTGTGCAGGAAAAAAGCAGACAGGATAGGCAGAGATGTGAATTCCGTACCCATTTTTTTCTTTTAATTTCTTGCTCCAGCTTGGGCAAGCCACTTACATTCCTAAACTTTAGTGTTTTCATGTACAAAAGGAGGAAGTCAGCAGAAATCACTCACAGGCATGACACAGTTATTCAAATGTGTTGTTAGGGTAGAAATAATGCAATTGACCATGATGAGTCTTGTGTCAATCGCAGTTATCACCCTTATCCAAAATATGTTTTCAAAGCATTTTTAATTCTGTGCGCAGAAAATAAGGCATGTCTGGAGGCTAATTTTTAAGCCATGGAATGAATCAACTTGAAATTCCCATCTAGCTTTGAAATGATGTCATATTTGTAATCTCTATTAGTCTGCTCAAGATGCCATAACAGAATACTATAGACTGGTGGCTTAAATAAGAGAAGTGTGTTTTCTCACAGTTCTAGAGACTGTGCCAGCATGATTGGGTTATGACGAGAGACCCACATTGAGGTTTGTAGGGCAGCTTCTCACTGTGTCCTCATATGACTTTCCTTAGGAGTATGCAGAGAGAGAGGGAGAGAGGGAGAGAGGGAGAGGGAGAGAGAGAGAGAGAGAGAGAGAGAGAGAGAGAAGAGAGAGAGAGAGAGAGAGAGAGAGAGAAGCCCATCATCATGACCTAATTTAACCTTAATCTCCCCCAGAGGCCCCATCTCTAAATACCATCAGATTGTGGGAATGAATTTGGGGACACAAGCATTTATGCCATAACATAACCCATTTAGTCTGTCTTCTTGGAAACATTAGAAATCGTGGGTTTTGTAAATCGTGAAGAGTATGCAGAGAATGTGCACCCACTGTTTTCTGTCTGTATTGTTAAAAGGAAAAGTACCTTACAGAGTTAAGGAGGGCTAGACTTAGGGTGTATGTAAAAGAAAAATTATAAATTAACCCACATATTTGGATTAAAAAAAAATTACAAACTGGGTATGGTGACGCATGCCTGTAATCCCAGTACTTGGGAGGCTGAGACAGGAGGATTGCAGGTTTGAGGACAGCCTCAGCAAGTAGTAAGACTCTCATCAACCTAGTGAGACCCTGTTTCCAAATAAGAAATAAAGTTGGGCTGGAGGTGTAGCTCGTAGGTAGAATGCCTCTGGGTTCAATCCCCAGTACCACACACCAAAAAACCTTACAGAATTTTATTCTTTGATTCTTATTAAAAGGCCAAGCTAGGCACCAGGCATGGTGGCACACGCTTGTAATCCCAGTACTTTGGGAGGCGGAGACCGGAGGATGCGGGTTTGCGGCCAGCCTCAGCTCTCTCTATCTCTCTCTCTCTCTCCCTCTTTCTCTCTCTACTTAGTGAGGCCCTCCACAACTTCCTGAGACCCGGTTTCAAAATTAAGTATAAAAAATAGGGCCAGGGGTGTAGTTCGGAGGTAGAACCCCTCTTGGTTCAATCCTCGTACCGCAAAAAAAAAAAAAAAAAAAAAAGGCCAAGCTATCTTTCTTTTCTTTCCTTTTGTCCTTCTTTTTTCCTTTTAAAAATAAAACACTGTGAATCAGGCATTCAAACATTTATTAAAACATTTTGATTTATACTAGCCTGGTAAAAAGTATCTTGTCCATAAGGATAATATTAACTAAGTCTGTTTTTTTTCAGAATGTTTACAATTAATTTTTTAATAAAGATCATACCTGTAATTCTAGTACTTACTTGGAACATTGAGATAGGAGGATCACAGGTTCAAGGCCAGCCTCAGCAACTTAGAGAGACCCTCAGCAACTTAATGAGACCCTGTTTCAAAATAAAAAATAAAAAGGGCTGGGGGTATAGCAGTATAGCTCAGAGACAGAATGTCCTGGGGTTCAATCCCCAGTATAAAAAAAAAAATATCAACCCAGTTTATCTCAATACAAATTCATCTCTTGAGTAATTTCCTATCCCAGTATATAGGTTACTTTCTAGATATATTTTTATTATGCTAATTTAGAAATCAGAATTGAAGATTATAGAACCAAGAGAATTTCAGTGTTGAAAAGCAGATGTAGTCTAAGTTTCCTCAACTGACAAAATAACTTTAAAAGGAAACTAAGTAATGTTCATCTTGACCCATGAAGTAGTAGACTGCTTGCTGAGTTTCAGCTTTATAGTGATTCATTAATTCCCAATTATGAATAATGAAAATGTGCTCATTATGTTGCTTGCTTTTGGAATCCTGACCACAAAAAGACTGCCATCACCTAATTTTCAGAATCCTCAATCATAGTTAAGGAAGGCAGTCTTAGAACTCTGCTTGGAATTTTAGATTCAGATCTCATTTTGATACTAACTACTAAGTCTTCTGGGCTTCTCTTAGAATGGTTCAACTTCTCCAAGTAAACAGTTTTCTAGGCCACTTGAATATTAACAGTTCCTAAAATGAATTAAAACAAAGAACACTTTACCTCTTTCTTGGTTTTCAAGTTTATTTATTTGGGAAGGGAGTTTTCTTTTTTATACTTTTATTGGTACATTGTAATTATTCATCATAGTGAGATTCAAAGTGATAGCCAAAGCCTGGTGTGGTGGCACACGCTTGTAATCACAGTACTTGGGAGGCTGAGACAGGAGGATCGCAGATTCGCAGCCAGCCTCAACTACTTAGTGAGGCCCTCCGCAACTTAGTGAGACCTTGTTTCAAAATAAAAATAAAAAACAGGGCTAGGGATATAGCTCAGAGGTAGAATGCCCCTGGGTTCAATGCCCAGTACCACAAAAAAAAAAAAAGGGTGATAGCCAGGCCACCCACAGCTTACTTAGTTGTAGATATGCATTTGCCACTTCCCTTCCTGTTTGTTGTTGTTTTGTTTTTTTAAATAACTATGGACAATACTGTGCATATACATCCCTTTGCCCCACAAGGTTAAAGACACAGTTTGGGAAGGAAGCAGTACCTCACAGTCACTAATGAGTTTATCTTGGCTGAGAACAAAATGAGATTATTTTGGCTTGGGAATGGCCGTTGCTGTCAGCACTCTTTCATATTGCTTTCCGGTATAATTTGCTTTAGCTGGCAGCAGCTTGGAGGACTCGAGATGCCTGCAATACCAGAATTGGTGCCTCCTGCTTTGAATTTATACTGCACTGTTTCTTTGTGCCTGATGAATCAAAGCGATGCAGAAATTAATGCTATTCTCTTAGAATGGAGAAAGACAAAAATGGGAATGAAATTCAAGGTGATATAATTTATGAATTAGTAAGCTTTGGGGTCTGAATGCCCTGAAAGGGGTGGACTAGTTTTAAATAAGAAAAGTGAACTGAGAGCTTCTAAGTAACCCGTGCTTTTGCCTTCCCACACAGCTCAGCATCAATAGCTCTTTTTTTGCGAGCCCTGGTGTGTCCAGCTAGTTCATCCCTCATTATCAGCAAATCACCGCTGCCTTCCATCCTTATCATTCCAACCTCTGCTATTAACACAGTTCTCTCTGGCACCTCTTCTAATTTCTCCTTCAGAAGGTTGAAAATAAATTACCTCACCCATCTAGCCAGCCTTCTTCTCAACCGACCACTCAAACTGTCAGAAGCCAAGGCCTGGGTTTCTTTTGTGTGTTTTTGCTTTGTAATGTTTAATGGAGCACCTGACACATACTAAGCCGTTAATAAATGAATGAATTGTTGTCCCTGTCATTTCTTCAAAGTTGAAAGAAAAATATCTGCCACTTTTTGATGTGTCATATTTGTTAAAAAAGATAAGAAATAAATAGGTGGAGCTATCTGAAACTGATCTTAGGCTCCATTTTATTTTTTGGGAAGAGGGGGCAAGTTGGAAAGGCTTCACCTATAAAGAATACATGTGGGCCGGGCGTGGTGGCGCACGCTTGTAATCCCAGTACTTTGGGAGGCGGAGACTGGAGGATCCCGGTTCGCGGCCAACCTCAGCGCACATGAGCGCGCGCACGATCGATCGATCGATTGATCGATCTCTCTCCTCTCTCTCTCTCTCTCTCTCTCTCTACCTCTCTCTACCTAGTGAGGCCCTCTGCAACTTCGTGAGACCCGGTTTCAAAATTAAAAAGCATAAAAAAAAATAGGGCCGGGGGTGTAGTGCGGAGGTAGAACGCCCCTGCGTTCAATCCCCGGTACCGCAAAAAAAAAAAAAAAATACATTTGTAGTATACAATCTAGTATGTTGTGTATTTGATTTGATATACTACTTTATATACTCGTGAGAGTATTCAATTTAATTTTTTATCATTTATATAAAACGTGCACATGCCCATAATCTGAAGGGTCAAATAGTTCTATATAAGAATGAAAATTTAAGTAGTTCTATGATTTTTACCTTTAGCCCATTTTCAGTATCAATTGCTTTCAATTATTTTAGCTTGTTATATTGTTTTTCTAAACTGTATCTCCAAACACATCCTTTTGTGACTTCTTGTAGTTTCAGATTTAAGCAGTTATCTCTTGCCTCCACACTGTGAATAACCAGGATTTACCCTCTGTCTTCCCTGCCCCTCACTAAGCGTGTGCAGTGTAAAGACACTTTTCATCTTCCCCAATAATTGTAATGCAACTTTCCTAGATCAATTTTGTGTTAGCTTTTCATCATTGTGAGCACAATACCTGGAGAGAACAATTTAGAGGAGGAAAGATTTATGTGGGCTCGTGGATTCAAAGGTTTCAGTCCATAGTCAGCCGGCTGCTCCATTTCTTTGGGCCTGAGGTGTAGCAGACATCATGGCGGAAGGCTGTGGCAGAGAAGAGCTGCTCTGGGCCCATGGCAGATGGGAAGGAGAGAGAAATAGAGGGCGAGACCTTGCACCTCCTAAGGCATACCCCTGGTGACCTACTTCCTCCAGCAAGGTTCAGCCAACCTCCCAATAATCCATTCAGTTATCAGTGGGTTAATCCACTGACGAGGTCACAAGCCCCATCATCCAATCACCCCAGAGTGCCACTTCTCAGCAAATGAGACTTTTGGGGACAGTATAAGTCCAATCCATAATAACAGTTATAGTCATTATTTAATTAGTATGACTATATACATTTTTAAAGTATTACTATGTATAAGTAAATTGTGATAATTGTCTTTTCTATTTCTATGCAATATATTATTATACCAAGAGTTATTAATATTCTGGATTTTTTACATAGTTTTGTTTTTCATCTTCACATCACTAACAAGAAAAGTCCAAACTCTCCACTGGTTAAGTAAATATTTTCCCAGGATGATCATATCCATCATTTTCATATTTCTGAAAAAGTGCCAGAGAGTGCTGTGACATTTTCAATGTGGACTCACTCCCTGTATCTAGATCATGTTTCTTATCCTGGAGTCTCCTTCCATACTATCTCCTCTTCTCATTCCATGACCTGTTCCTCCGTGATTTACCCTCTTCTTTTAGTGAAGTTCATCCTTCTGTAGTTCCTGAAAAGGATGTGAAGGTAAAGTGTTCATAACCATGAAGGTCTGAACAAGTCTTCAGGCTGTTCTCACGCTTGAATGATAATTTGGTGAGGTATAAAATTCTATGATGAATATCATTGTTCTTCATATTTTTGCACGTATTTTTCTTCTAGATGTCAGTAGGGGTAAGAAATCAGAAACTGAGATTTCTGTCTTCTTTGTTCTGAAATCCTATTAAAGATGTACCTTCATAGTGGGGTTTGATGGTATAGGCCTGTAATCCTAGTACTTGGGAGGCTGAGACAGGAGGATCACAGGTTCCAGGCCAGACTCAGCAACTTAGAGAGACCCTCAGCAACTTAGCAAGACCCTGTTTCAAAATAAAAAAATAAAAAGTGCTGGGATGTACCTCAGAGGTAGAATGCTCCTAGGTTCAATCACCAGTACAAAAACAAACAAACCAATGTACCTTCATATATCTCTATATTAATTGTATTGACTTGGAATTCCATGAGTCCTTTTAATTTAAAAATATGTATTCTTGAAGCCAGGTGTGGTGGTGCATGCTTGTAATCCCAATACTTGGGAGGCTGAGACAGGAGGATCGCAGGTTCGCGACCAGCCTCAGCTACTTAGTGAGGACTTCGGCAACTTAGTGAGACCCTGTTTCAAAATAAAGAATAAAAAATAGGGCTGGGGGTGTAGCTCAGAGGTAGAATGCCCCCGGGGTTCAATCCCCAGTACTGCAAAAATAAATAAATAAATAAAACCTTTTTAAAAAATGTATTCTTGAAATTGTCTTTAAAAAGGCCAGGTGTGGTGGTGCACGCTTGTAATCCTAGTACTTTGGGAGGCGGAGACCGGAGGATCCGGATTCGCGGCCATCCTCAGCTCTCTTGCTCTCTCTCTCCCTGTCTCTTTCTCTCTCTCTCTCTCCTTAGTGAGGCCCTCCGCAACTTAGTGAGACCCGGTTTCAAAATAAAGTATAAAAAATAGGGCCGGGGGCGTGGCGCGGAGGTAGAATGCCCCTGCGTTCAATCCCTGGTACCACAAAAAAAAAGAAAGAAATTGTCTTAAAAATATTTTAACAATTCGTTCATCTGCATATTTTTGTTCTCTAGAACCAGAACTCCTGTAATCCAGATGTTAGACTTTCTAGATGGACTCTCTAATTTTTATTTTCTGCTAGTTTTCATCTATTTATCTTTTCTTTTTTTTTGGTGTGTGTGTGTGTGTGTGTGTGTGTGTGTGTGTGTGGTACTGGGGATTGAACCTAGGGGCATTCTATCTCTGAGCTACACCCCAAGTCCTATTTTATTTTTTTATTTTGAAACAGGGCCTCACTAAGTTGCGGGGGACCTCACTAAATTGTTGAAGCTGGCTGTGAACCTCCTGTCTCAGCCTCACAAATACTGGGATTACAAGTGTGCACCACCATGCCTAGCTATCTATCACTTTACTCCACTTTTGAAAGCTTCCTTGGCTTAATCTGATAAACATACTATTGAGTTGCTCTTTTAATTTTTATTTTGTTTTAATTTCTAAAAGATCTTTATTTGCTAATATTTTTCAGAATATTCTCTACTCCTTTCTATCTTTTAAAATATATAATGGTTTTAAGCCGGGCATAGTGGCACATGCCTGCAATCCCATTACTTGAGAGACTGAGATAGAAGTATTACATTAGAGGACAGCCTCAACAATGTAGGGAGACTCTCAGTAACCTAGTGAGAACCTGTTTCACAAACAAAAAATAAAAGGTGTTGGGGGTATAGCTTTGGAGTAGAATACTCCTGGGTTCAATCCCTAGTACCACACACACACAAATATATATACATATATATATATATATATATATATATACATGTCTTTTCATTTTCAGTTTTCTCCCCATTACAGTATTTTGACTTGTTCCAGCTTTGTTTTCAAATATTTTCTACAAATGTCTGCATCTTTTTTTTTTTTTTTTGTGGTACTGGGGATTGAACCCAGGGGCGTTCTACTTCTGAGCTACACCCCCGGCCCTATTTTTTATCCTTTATTTTGAAACCGGGTCTCACGAAGTTGCAGAGGGCCTCACTAAGTAGCTGAGGCTGGCCTCGAACCCAGATCCTCTGGTCTCCGCCTCCCAAGTACTGGGATTACAAGCATGAGCCACCATACCTGGCATGTCTGCATCTCTATAGGAGTGAAGCGAAAGGTTGAGTTTGGCTGTCCGTGATAACCTAAGATTAGGGTGGTCTGCCTGGGCTACTCAGTTGGGGAACTTTTCCTGTCAACATAGTTGGATCTTTCCTCTTGTAGTGCTTGGATGTCCCAAAGAATACTTCTGAATTGACAGCTGGAAGGGGAAGGTCTGACTGCCAGGATGCTGGCAGAGGAGTTAGGGAAGTAGTTGAGGAGTCTCAGCATTCATAACACCCCGCTCCAGTAATCCTCTCAACTATGCCTTTGGCCCCCACCTAGTGAGGTGCTGGCATACCTTTTTTGGGGGGGGGGGGAAGGGAGGTACTGGGGATTGAACCCAGGGGCATTCTAGTTCTGAGCTACACCCTCAGCCCTATTTTATTTTTATTTTTATTTTGAAACAGGGTCTCGCTTGATGAGAGTCTTACTACTTGATGAGACTGTATTCGAACCTGCAATCCTCCTGTCTCAGCCTCCCAACTACTTGGATTATAGGTGTGTGCCACCATGCCCGTCACTGGTGTACCTTTTTAGCCTCCAATCTTGCAACAGGAAAGGGAGGGTCAATATTCTAGTTTTGTAGCAGGAGAGAGAGAAAGAGAGCAAGACAGTGAGAGCGCGAGCGAGAGAGAAAAAAGAGGGAGAGAGAGAGAGAGAAAGAAAGAGAGAGAAAGAAACACAAGGAAAAGAGCTGTGGGGCCTGACTGCTTTGTAAACAAACCCCGGGGTAATTCTGATTATTTAAAACTCACCCCTTCCCTCCAGCCAACACCACTTCTTGACATTCTGTGATGTAAATCAGATAATCTTTTGACTCTTGCTCTCTCCATTCTAGTTTAATATTTTTCAGTCTGTTCAAGTCGTTACTCCTTGCCCATTGTTCTACAGCCTCGGTGACACCATTCTGTTCTTTCCCGTTCTCTTTGCGGTGGATGTGTTAAGGACTCACAGAGTTTCAGTGAGGCTTTGAAAGTGAGTGAAAGCGTGTTTATGTTCCCTCTCTGCCATCTTTTCCTGAAAGGCCAACTAATTTAAATTTGTTATGTAAAATGTCTTTCTAATTAAGATATGGATTTTTTTAAACCAAGATACTATTTTCCCTTGGGTGTTATCACTCTCTGTGTACTTAACATGTCTCTAAGTGAAATTTAAAAAAACAACACATAATTATGCACAAATGCTTGCTTCAGTACTAGCTGGCTGTGCTGATCTTGCAGGTTCTCACCAGCACCACAGATTGCCACACTACATGCAAGACTGTTCAGTACATACTTGTAACCCTACTGTCACATTGGTGGAGTATCAGAGCTGAAAGGGACCTAGTCTAACCTCTTCATTTTGCATGTAAATACATTTGAGTCTCAGTGAGCCTAGCCCAGTGGGTCATGCAGCTCTCCCAGGTAAAACAGGACTCACTGTCCTGACTGGCCACTTTGCTCCCTCAGGCTGTACAAGGGTCCTGGTTATAGCATGAAACTCTGTGGCCAAAAAGCCAGTTACACTTGGGTGGTATGAAGACTTCACACATGTGTAAAACAATGTATTATCAGAAGATCTGGTTATAGGCCCAATTAGCATTGGCAATTTGAATCATGCAGGTGGCTAGTACTACTTCAAAGTAGACAGATGTGTGAATTGAATACAGTTAATCTCATTAAGGTTAATTACTGTTAGTGCTTAAAAGTAAAACTAGGCCGGGTGTGGTGGGATCCTCCTGTAATCCCAATACTTGGGAGGCTGAGACAGGAGGAACACAGGTTTGAGAATAGCCTCAGCAACCTAGGGAGACCCTGTTTCAAAATAAAAAGGACTGGGGCCATAGCTTGGAGGTAGAATGCCCCTGGGTTCAATCTCCAGTACCACACACAAAAAATATAAAAATAGATCAAGTTCCTGACTTAAAGAACTTGTAAATGGTGAGGCATTTTAAGGCAGTTTTATTCTTAGCCAATTTTAGCAGACAAAATTTACATAAGAAATCAGAAGTTATTTGATTTTGACATATATATCACTTTGAGCAAATTCAGTTTTACCTAAGTATAAGATTGATTGTTTACATTGAAAAATGAATCTTTGAGGTTAAATACCATTATTCTGCATGGAAAACCTTTCAATAGCAGGCTTCTCTATTGCATTAAAATAGATTCATTCCCCTCATGTTTCTTGTGTAAAACTTTTCAGGAATCCATCTACATATTATATGAAATGAATTGTTCTTCACTAAAAAGTCTTGTGCGAGGCACTAAGTTGTATGACTGGTGAATATATATAGTACATAAGGACTATACTATGAGCCTCTGAATCTACCATCACTCAGACTTTTATTGTAGGATTTTATTAAGTTTGAGATTCCAGAACAGAATTGAAGTGTAACAAATTTGTTTTTATAAAGGATGTAGCAAGTGCATGGTCTCCGGAGGGACGGAAGAGGATATGAAGATGAATACACATAATTTCAGCAGCATTTTGGCAGGGTCTGTGCCAGCAGAGACCAAACAAAATGAAAACAAATGCCTTCTTGATATGGTATCAGCTTTGTACATACTCACAATACATTACAATGATGGTGATAATAATTATACGTAAAGCGTGAGCCCTCCTAATGATCTACAAAGAGGAAATCATTTGTTAAAAAAAGGAGCATCTGTATTCAATAGGAGGAATAACTTCTAATGTTCTAATGCACAGTAGGATAACTATGGTTTGACAGCAATAAATTGAATATTTCAAAATAGCCAGTAGAAAGGATTTTTAATGTTCCCCACACAAAGAAATGATAGGTGTCTGAGGTGAGAGATATGCCAATGACAGCGATCTGATCATTACACATTGTGTACAGGTACTGAAATGTCACACTGTACCCCATGAATGCGTATAATTACTATGTATCAATTAAAATTAAAATATATTTTAAAAGGAAAGTTGCCTAGAAGATGTTTTCAGTAGCAAGATCCACAAGAAAATGTAGTAGTATTCTCTGGGGAGAGGGGAAGCTACATGTGGATATCCTGTGATTGTTTTTTTTCTGCAGCAATGTGGTAATTAATATCTTGGGTCTTTGCAGTTGTTTTTCAGTAGAGAACAGCAAATTATTTCCGAATTCTCGTTTCACATCTCATTTGTTACTTAGTTACTGTTTCCAGAATGATCATGTGATGCAACATTTAGCTTCCTGATAAATGATCCCGCATTCGTTATCCAGATAACTTATTCCATGGCAGATAGAGTTAGAATTTCCATTCTACATGGGCTTTTAAAGTGTCTTACCTCTTACGCTACCAAAATAAGTACATTTAAAAAATCTACAAATTATTGGCTGCAGTGATTTGGCTCAACTCTTCCCTGTGCCTTAATAGGAAGTGTCACAGGTGACTAACGCACATCCATCTGTCACACCCAGAGCAACTGTTAGAAACTACCCAGCCCATTGTTTTTTTCTTCCTGATTTGAAAGTTAGCTGCACAACAGCTGTTTGCAGAGATACAGGTGAAACTTATGTAAATACTGCCACGTTCCTTCCAAATCGGGATAAATCACCCTCCACATACAGTGTGTGGATTAGCATATTTATTCTTTCAGACCTGCCAAATATGCATTTCCCTTGTACATGTACATAAAATAGGGGTTTTGAGGAGCATAAAGCTGCTAGTATATTGTGTAAGTATAGGCAATAGTCTGTGGAATGAAGTGTGTATGATTCTTTTCCATGTATATAAAAGAAGTGCCAAAAACTTTCATACAGTTTGAATTGAGGTCTTCATTCAGCATAAGACATGGGTTTAGATGCAGGAAGTATTTCTGAAGTCTTTTTGGTGATTGTGAGAAAAAATGACTTGGGAACACCAAAGAGCATCTCATCGTTAGTTTACTCCTCTAATGAAGGTATGATTTAGAAAGGAGGAAAGAAGAAAAACCAACATTTATAAGGGAAGCTAAATGATTTTCTTACCTGCTGGATTTTTGTAACATAGTAACTCTAACCAGCACCCAGTGCTTAGATATTCTGAACTTATTCAAATGTAACTGATTCATAGATATTTATATATTTATTTATTTTGCCCTACATGGTGGAGATTGAATATTCTATGTATATTATGAGTCCTCTGAGCGCAAAGTCTGTTTATATTACTGTTATGCTTCATAGTCCAACTGACAGTATTCTCCAAAGAGCGTTCCGTAGAGTTCTAAACTGATAAATATGACACCACAGTCTAGGTAGCTATCCTTTTTATTTTCTTTTCCTTAATGGAGGGAAAATTTTAGAAATAAAACATTATAGATTGTAAGAATGTGAAAAGAATTATATTAATGATAATTATTAATCCCTTACTTTTAGGCAAACTCTTATTTGCCTGAAGAAGTTAATATAGATGGTTTTGAGCATAACTTTTGAGAGAATAATTTCTTTGTAAACTGGTAAATGCTTGTGATCCCTATGCCTTCTAAAGCTACAGCATCCAATTGACATGATTTTGTGGCACTTTTTTCTAAAATCACACTTGTGTAAGATTCAGAATATTTGGCTGGGCATGGTGGCGCATGCTTGTAATCCCAGTACTTTGGGAGGCGGAGACCGGAGGATCCGGGTTCGCAGCCAGCCTCAGCTCTCTCTCTCTCTCTCTATCTCTCTCTCTCTCTCTCTCTCTCTCCCAGTCTCTCTCTCTACCAATGAGGCCCTCCACACTTCGTGAGACCCGGTTTCAAAATAAAGCATAAAAAAATAGGGCCGGGGGTGTAGCGCAGAGGTAGAACGCCCCTGCGTTCAATCCCCGGTACCGCAAAAAAAAAAAAAAAAGATTCAGAATATTTAAATGGTGGATAGTTGTAGTGGCATTGTTAAGATAAATTTCACCTTTTAAAGTATGTAGGTTGACAGGGTTTAGTATATTTGCAGAGCTGTGCAACCATGACTAATACCTAATTCCAGAACATTTCCATCACCCCCAAAAGATGGGGTTATTAGCAGTCATTCCCCCATCAAGTTGTTTTTAATGAAAGAAGTCAACTGAGAGAAATGGAACTACCATAAGGCATTGTAAAATCAGGGAATCACTGATTTATTATATATAAAAAAACAATGATCGCTCCTTCATAGTCATGACATGTCTTAATTAGGATGATGGCTGCCAAATGTCTTGCTGGACGTGCTGATTTATTTGTATTTATGATGGTTTTCTTCAACACACCATTTACTATCTTTCTATTGGAGGAAGAACTCAGAGAGGCGATCTAAGTGGAAGGGGTGGCCAAGGACTTCTTTTAAAACTGAATTTTCACAGCATGCTGTTTCTATTCAAATTATTTATTAATTTGGCCTAGGTTTGGGGTGGAGGTGGTTTAAGAGAATTGTTTTTCAGTTGTGTTAATAAGCAAGCTACTTTTTGTAGTGTGTGTGTGTGTGTGTGTGTGTGTGTATGTATGTATATAAGTAACTGGGGATTGAACCCAGGAGCATCCTACATCTGAGCTACACTCCCAGCCTTTTTATTTTTTGTTTTGAAATGGTTTCTCACTAGATTCTGTCTAAACTGTTAAGGTTGGCCTCAAACATGTGGTCCTCCTCTCTTAGCCTCCCAAGGGATTATAGGGATTATAGGCATGTAATTCTCCCAAGAGATTACAGGTGTGTGCCACCATGCCCAGCTACTTTTTATACTTGTATATTTATTTTGGTAGTTTCATCACGGCTGATGGAGATTATTAGGGTTCAATACTACTTATTGTGCCAAGTGTGGTGGTGCAAACCTGTAAAACCAGTACTTGGGAGGCTGAGATAGGAAGATCACAGGTTCAAAAACAGCCTCAGAAGCATAGCAAGACTCTCAGCAACCTAGTGAGACCCTTTTTCCAAACAAAAAATTAAAAAAAAAGGGCTGGGAGTATACCTCAGAGGTAGAATGCCCTAGGGTTCAATCTCTAGTACCCCCCCAAAAAAGACCACTTATTTCCCTAGAATTATCATCCTATATAAACATCATCTTACATTTTGTCCTAGAGAAGGACAATTTAGTTTTTTTCCCCCCTTGAATTTAGGGTTACCAAAAACTAAACATTCTTCATTCCAGTTCTTGAATGTTTTCAACTACTTGTCTGGAAACTCCTGATTTTTTTTAATTTTAATACTTTTATTGGTGCAGTATAGTATCACATCATAATGAAGTTCCTAGTGGTAGTGACATACATGCACACAGCACTTGGTGGGCTTTTCCCTGGCTCCCTCCCACTCCCACCCTTACCCATATAGAATATTGAGACTGACATTGGTATTCTCACATAGGTACATAATGATGGAAGTTAAATGAGATCACTCGTGAACCCCACTCCTATCGACACTCCACAAAGCCCAGTGCTGATCCTAATTATCTTTCTCTCAACATGGCTGGATAACTTGACCACAATTCCAGCATCCCCTTCTGGAATTGACCACACCAGATCATCAGCCAGAGTTTAAGGTCACCTTTCTTCCTCCTCTGAGACCCACACACATATTAGCTATTCTTTATATCTAATTTATGAATTGTCTGTAAGTTTATTTTGCTTTCTTTTTTCCTGGAATGTTTATTTTTGTCAGTTTTTATTTTTTTCAATGAGTGGCCAAATTGAAGTCAAGAGCCTTACCTATATGCATTTTCTTGGTTAGTTGGGAACACTGAGGGCTACGGGGTTCAACAAATGCCTTGCGAAAAAAGAAGGAGGCAATTTTCAACTGTACTGTTTCTAATCTTATATTAGAACCTAAATAAAATGCTTCTAGGTTACCTAGGGACTCAGTATATGTTATTAGCTTACTAAGTATTTCTTATTTATTTGAAAATTTGTCTTTTCTGAGAGGGCAGCGATAATTGGGGAATATGTTTCCAACATGCAAAATGAGTTGTATCTTTCCATAAGCAAGCTTATAATTGGGCTCCTGCAGCCACGCAGCTTCGCATATGGTACTTATGAGTCAATTAAAGTACCCTAACAAGCAATTACAAGTTTATTGTTTAATTCAATTTCCACTACTCATGCTGTTCCCACTCAGAAGTTGCATACATGTCAGTCAGCATGTAATCATAAGCAGACACTTTCCTCCAACACTAGTTTTGAAAAATGGGGCCTCCAAACACTGCCACACTGCACAGTATGGCGAAAGATCAAATACAAGGAGAAAACGGAGGTACTTGGCAAGAATTGGCTTTAAATTCCAAACAGATTTATTTGGATAACAGCAAGTAAAAACATCTTTGCTATGATTGACAATTGTCCTGGAAAGGAATTTCTGGGACACCTTCTGAATGAATTAGAGTGTGTAAGAGTGTTTGGTTACTTAGCTCAAGTGAGCCAAGTCTAAAGGGTTGGCTCTTGGGTGGGAAGTTGGCATGGTGGGGCCAGGGTGACCCTGGTCTCTGTAATTGGAAATGTCAGTACTAGCTTGCCATCTTTCCTTTTTCTTCTTTATACTACTGGGTCTCTCACTCCTGCTTCACATCAGCACTAGCCAGCTGGGGAGAGGATTGGAGCAGTCTTTCCCCCTTCCCTGCAGCCCAAGTCACTAGACAGATAAGCGGGAAGACCCTGTTCTAAACAGCATGGCAGTGACCAAATCGGTGTGCATCCTGAGCCTGACAGCTCTTTGCTCTTCAGCGTGATGTGGAATGTGAGAGTGGCCCTGGACTGCTCTGTGCCCTGGGAGGTGGACAGGTCAGAGCATGACCACACTAGGGTCACCAAGATGCATTTGCTGGGAAAGACAACACAGAGTTAGCCTTCTTTCCAAGGATATTAGATTTTCAATTCTTTGAAGCTGTTCTTAACTCCATTCCCAATATTAATATTAATATTAATATTCCTCTGAAGAGATTTTCTCCTCTTTCATTTATAAGCCAACAATTGAACCATTAGAGCTGGATGGGGGAATGGCTTTGCATTTTCTATAATTCAGACTGATCTAAATACTGGTATTCATCATTGGGATGCACTTTTGTTTAATGCAGATGTACATTCTTAATTATGTTTGGTCTAGAATAAGAAATAAGGTGTGTGTGTGTGTGTGTGTGTGTATGTTTAAGAAACCCTCCAACAAAGTAGAAGAGACTAGTTCTAGAGGTAGGCTGGGTGGCTGAAGGAAAGGAAACAGGGTGATAGGAAAAACAATGAACTAACACCAAACTTAACTTGTAGCAGGAATCGGAATTCATGGTAAACCTGCGTGTCAACTGCTTCTCTTTCTCTCATTAGGGCTAGGTGAGGTAGGCCTGGTTCTTTTTTAGTGGATGAATGAGGTAAAGCCCTGTGTGGTATCCTGGCCCCCAAATGCCCACGTCCTAATGATGAGAACCTGTGAGTGTGTTAGCTTCTATAGCAAAAGGGATTTTATAGATACAAGTGGCACATGATTATAATCCCAGTTCTTGGGAGGCTGAGACAGGACGATTGCCGATTCAAGGCCAGTATGCAGTAACTTAGCAAGACCCTGTTTCACAATAAAAAATAAAATAGGGCTGGGGGTGTAACTCAGTTGTAAAGCACCCCCTGGGTTCAATCTTGGATGAGGAGTTTATGCTGGATTATCCAGGTGGATCCAATGTGATCATAGCAGTTCTTATGAGAGGTGGGCAGGAGGTCGATGTTATGATAGAAGCCGAGGGATAGATAAAAAGAGATGTGAAGATGTGACACCGCTGAATTTGAAGATTGAAAAAGGGGTATGTGAGCAAGGGATTTAGGGAGCCTCTGGAAGCTAGACAGGGCAAGGTAACAAATTCTCCCCTGGAGCCTCCAATAGGAATCAGCCCTTCTGTTACCTTGACTTTAGCATAGTAAAGCTGATTTTGAATTTCTGACCCTTAGAAATGTAAGAGAATAAATTTATGTCCTTTTCAGCCACTTACCTAGTGGGCCACATGTTATAGCAGCAACAATAAACTAATACTTCCTAGAAACAAATTAGTATTAAAAAAATAACAACACAGACATAGGGATTTCCTTATACTAAAGGACCATTGGCACCAAGCTGTGTGGTAGAGCAGCTAAGTCCTTCAGCACCTGAAGCCTAGCTTCTCCCCTAAGACATGTGGCTAAACACTCCCTGCCTGCTGCTCCATGGGGCTTCAAAGAATGCCTATCCTCTGTTTAGCAGAAGCCTTCTATGTCTCTTGTCTCTTATTAGAGGACACATCAGTACATAAGCCAGCCACAGGGCCAGTTCTCCTGGGTCACGGCACATAGTGGTGAAGCATGTGAGGGTAGGCTTTATGTTTTCAAAATGCTTTATTTATGATCTTAATTCAACCTGATTTCTCTCTGTGCATCCTGTCTGCCATTATGACTCCAGGGAAAGGACAAGATAAATGCTACATCAGGAGGGAGAGAGATTTAGGGAAGGGGGCACCCAGCATGGGGGCCATGCCTGTAATCCCAGTACTTGGGTGGCTGAGACAAGATCGCTGGCTCCAGGCCAGCCTCGGCAACTTAGAAAGGGCCTCAGCAACTTATTGAGACCCTATTTCAAAATAACAAATAAAATCGGGCTGGGGTATAACTCAGAGGTAGAATGCCTCTGGTTTAAATCCCATCACTATACATACAAAAAATAATAACAATAATAAAAAAGGAAAGAGGGGACTCTCCATCAAATAATAAGGAGGGAAAGCTCTCCTTTCCTGACAGGGTAAGTGAGATGAAGGGAAAAGAAAGTGCCTGATGGGAGGAAGGGGAAGCAGAGCAGAAGGAACATGGGTCGAAGCTTCCCCTGATTCAGGACTGATGCTTTAGCAGTGGAGTTTGACTAAGGAAAAGGAAGGAGACAAGGGGTTCAGTTCCGTGTCCTGCTTAGAACTCTGGGAAGTGATGCTTTACAGGGGCCACATGCCAGCAGGTAGGGGTCCATCAGAGGACAGTGGGGGTCTGAGCTCCCTAGGCTGGAGGAGGGCCTTAAAGCCTCCCAGCTGCTCCTGAGTTTCCTGGTCACTTTCCCTGTGCCTCCTGGAGGAGGGCGAGGAGGACATGGTGGCCAGTGGTGCTGGCTGGCAGGCTTCAGAAGAGAGTCTACCCTGGACCTCCCATGACATCGTTCATCACATGGCCCCACAGGCAAAGAAAGCCACGCAGCAGGCACCTGGCTGGGTAAGAAGACGAATTCCAAGACCAGCCCAAGAGGAAATGCATTATGAGGTCTTCAGCCCAGTCCTTCACAGTGGGTGGTACTTACCAGGTGCACAAGGCCCCTCTCACTGCTGATTCTGTAAAAGACCCAGAGAGCTTCTGCAGGCCCTTCCTGAAGACCCCAGATCCCTGCTAGCTGCCCCAGGCTCTCAGATGCCATCCTGGGAGGAGAGGCAGAAGGGCTGAGAGTCTCCCCATCTACCTGAAAAGAACTATTTAAATAGAAAGGAAACAAAATGGTCATAATGGAGATAGTGTGGATCAGCATTTTTATCTTTCCTGATTAGCCAGAAGGGAACTCTTAAGGAAGATTACATCAGGCCATAATAAAATAATTGCAGTGGCGTTCTCTCCTGTCCCTAGTTAAGCTCAGCAAGAGGCCCTGGCCTGGTCTATGTGTCACAGAGACCTGCTATGGCCTTCTTCCAGCTATGACCCTCTACCTGACCCCTATATAAACTCTGTCTAGTATTCAGGACCCTGGAATCCCCACCCAGTGGCCTTGAACCAGCCTCCAGGGCTTGCAGGGGGCTCTGCCAGAGTCTGACCTCTGAGGAAAGCTGGCTTCTTACCTGCACTCCCTAGCCAAGGAGTGGACAAGAGTGACGAGGTCATGAAGTGAGCTTGGTATAGGGAGTTGACTGCAAGGCCTACTCACAAGAAGGTCCCTGCAGGGACAGATTCCACCGTGGGTAAGAGGAGGAAGAGCCAGGCCTGAGACCTTGTGTTGCCACGTTCCAGCCTGAAACTTCAGAATTCTGCATTGGGATTTCCAAAGTCATTATGAAGACCTATTTGTTAAGGTAGGAGGATGGAACCAATTTATTACACATTTTTATGTTTCAATTATAGTCTTGAACTCTTTGGACTCCTGGTTGTGAACTCTTCCTGTATCTAACCCTCCCCACACAGATGGGCAGTCTGGCATAGTCATTAAATTAGTGACCTCGTTGCACAGACACTGAGCATGTAATTGGAAGTGTTATAAGTCTTATCAAAGGGGAAGAAAAAGGTCTTACTCAAATGAGTATTAAGACCAGGAAGCCAGCTCATCACATCATCACACCACTTGTTTCTCTGCACAGGGCCAGGCATGTACTGTTTCCACATCCTACGCACGATTCAAGCATTGATCCTTCCAGAAGGTTCCACTGACTGCCCAGTGCCTGAAGCCCCAGTGCTCTCGCAGCTTTCCAAGTGTCTTGGAATCTCATTTCCATGTTTTTTCCGTCTGTGTACCCCAGGCTGTTTGTACAGGGCCTGGCATAGTAGACATGGTGTATGAATGTTAAGCTGAATGGTATGCACGTAAATTGAGCTCTGCCCCTGAACCGAGGCAGACCATCACGGCAGGACCGCAACCCTTATACACAGAGCCCTTCTAGTTTTCTAGCATGCTACTCCCATTTCTTGGACACCATGAACTCTGGCAACAAATTCTTTCTACCCTTTGCTTTCAATGATTAGAGCTGAACTCTGGTCAGAAGCAACTTCAGGAAAGTAATTTGGGTGTCCTTGGTGAGGGCGATAAGGGACAGACCAGAAGTAGCCAGCACTATCCTTATTTTTTCTTCCCAGGCAGAACATTATCATTTTTTATTAGAAGGACAGTAACCCCTGTCCTCTTTATATCATAATTGAAAAGAAGAAAAACTTATCACAGCATATCTGACCATCAAAGTTTAGAGGTGATAGGGAGCAGAAAGACCAGCCACTTAGCAATAGTTAATGATCTGGTTTTAGTCAGCATTTAAGCCTAAGAGGGCTGCCTGACCATCCTATTTTAACAGCAATTCTTTATTTAAAAAAATTAAGTCTGTGACACACTGAGAATTCATCTAGGTCTTTGCCCTTTCTTTTGCTAAATCCTCAAATTATTTTACACTTTGTGTCGGGGCATTCATTCATTCATTCATTCATTTTCATGTCACTAGAATAGAAAGGCATCAGCTAAGAGGGGGAAGGCAACTAGTAACTCTTCTCCCTCCTCCAACTCCCCTTTTTGGTGCCTTTATCCCAAGGCTCATCCTGTGTAGCAATTAAGAGAAAAATGAAGCAGCTGAACTCAATGATGTGTATTATGCACCTTGCTGGACACTATGAATAGGCAGATGTGACCTCAGACATCAAGGAAATTTCTTGGAGGGTTCATTGTCACCCTGCCACACTTCTCCAGGTGACAGCTCCTGTCTGAGTGGCTTGGGTCAAACACCTGCTTCCCTATCATTCCTTAACCAGTGGCATTATGATTGAATTCCTTAATAAGTAGAAAGGTTGAATCGCCACTCCCCTTAGACAGTTCAGTCCAGGTAGAAATGCATGGCAGGGAGTGTCAGAAGAAAATCTCTCTCTTTCCTAATGGAAAGAGCTTTCCCACTAGTAGAGTGCAATACTTGAAAGCACCGAAAGAAATCTTTTCTCTAGATTGTGGCTTGCAAGCGATTTGCTATGATCCGAAGAACCCAAAACTCAGAATTCAACTAAATAGCAGTCTGGTAGATAAATTCTATGTAATGGCTTATTTTTTTTTTTCTGCCTGCCCATTATACAACCTTTCATTCAAGACCAAAGAACCTACTTTTCCTTCTACATCAGTTTTTGCCTGGGCTATCACCATTAGGGAAACTATAATTTTGTAGTACTATCTCTCTACTTCCTGATACTGCCATTACTGTGGTTTCTTGGAAGGCAGATCATTTACATGTATATTGTATATATGCATATATGTATGTGTACATATATTATATATGCACACACAATGCTTTTGTAATCATTCAGAATTCTTTATATGTATTTTGTGAGTGAGTAGGTGAATAAATGGTTCCAGTAAGGTCTATTCAGGAAGAAGGTATAGGTAATAATGATTCAGGTATGTATGCAAGGTTTTATGTCTACACCACCCCAGGTGTGGAAAAAGTGATCTTAATAAGGTGTCTTTCTTTTCCTAAGGCACAAACTAGTTTTTCTGTCTTATGCACGCTCCTCTTCTGATTAGCAATGCAGCCCAAATGGTTCCAATAGTCAGAAAACCTTTGGCAGATGTTTCTAAATCATGCTCAGATATTAAAATCCTCTTTAATTCAGTTTTGGCAGAGAGGGCATAAATAGTTCCTACTTAAAATAGTTATAAATAACTATTATATAGTTTATTATATAAATAATAACGGGTTTATTATATAAATAGTTTATTTATAACTGTTTATAAATAATTCCTATTTCTGCTGGATATGACCATCTCAGTAAGTGAACTGCAAAGATTACTAGTCTCACAGACTTGTGTGTGGAGAGAGGAGAGGAGGGCAGGGTGGGACGTGGAGAGAAGTGTGCAGAGAACTGTGCACATGTATGTTTTTAACACATTGAACCTCACTACGATGTATAATTGCAATGCACCAATACAATACAATGAAAATACAGCCAGCACTCTTATGTGCAAATGTTCATTCTCCTCTCATGAAACTCTCAATTCAGTGTTGTTCCAGAACTTGATGCTCCTAGAAACAGTTTTCAAAAGGCCTTAGGTTTCAGTTTCTGACTTTTCCCGGAGTTGCGATCTTATGTAACAGCATCTACGCCTTGTTTTTGTGGACACTAAAGAGAATGCCTAATTTAGCACTTGGAAATAGAGCAGACAATATCCTTGGGAGTGTGATGCAGTCTCTGGAAAAGGCTTCTGACCTCAATGCTGTCATGCAAGGGAGGCTCCAGTCCCACTTCTTAGGTCTCAGGAGGGTTGCGTGAGATGTGGAATATTCCTCCTGAGCCAAGAACCAGGAAAGATGATGGTGGATACTTCTTTCTTGCCATTTCTCACAATACCTATCCAATGGTTTTTTTCATGATAATGTATCACTCTCTGGGGTCATGTACTAAGTATGTAGTGTTGTACTAAGCACTTTATCTGTATCAATTTATCATATGATATAGTTATCATTATCATTCCCATTTCTTAAATGAGTTGTGTCTATAGAGAATTTCATAACTAGCCCAAGGTAACAGTTAAAAATGGGAATCACCCTTAGTTCCATTTGACACTAAAGCCTGGATTCTTCAGTACACTATCCTACCTCTGATTTATTACTCAAAAGAAGTTCTCTGGCTTAAGGAGACTATATACTTTTTTTTTTTTTAGTACTGGAGATTGAACCCAGGGACCTTGGAGCTACGCACCCAGACTTTCTTATATTTTAATTTGAAACAGGATCTCTCTAAGTTACTGAGGTTCTCGCTAAATTGCCAAGGGTGGCCTCAAACCTGCAGTCCTTCTGTCTCAACTTCCCAAGTATTGGGATTATAGGTGTACGCCACTGTGGCCATCAGGAGACTATATACCTTTAATATTGGCCAAAGTACTATATTGTAAGTTATATATGATTCCTATATTTTAAAAAAATTTTTTTTGCGGTACCGGGGATTAAACCCAGGGGCGTTCTACCTCCGCACTACACCCCTGGCCCTATTTTTTTATACTTTATTTTGAAACCGGGTCTCACAAAGTTGCAGAGGACCTCACTAGGTAGAGAGAGAGAGAGAGAGACACAGGGAGAGAGAGAGAGAGAGAGAGAGAGAGAGAGCTGAGGCTGGCCGCGAACCCGGATCCTCTGGTCTCTGCCTCCCAAAGTACTGGGATTACA